>JAUZNK010058191.1:0-15170 GCA_035046665.1 Euphysa ruthae
GCAAATGGAGATCTAAGTCATTCCATTTGTTCGAGCAAAATGGAAAAAAAGTGTTACTAAATTTGATAGTTCTAGTAAGAAAATTTAATGGCTCGTTTACAATTCTAAGCGGGTAAGGTCTATTGATGTCAGGAGGTTCAGGTGGGATAAAATCAGTTAGATAAGTTGGAGCTAAGCCATGCTTTAATTTGTAAAAGAAACAAAGTCTACGATTTAGCCTTCTGGTACTCAATCCTCTACTCTAATCCTCAAGACCCAACTCTGCATATAATTTTGTGCTCGAGTTTCCCCTAATCGCGCCAGTTATTGCCAAAGAGGCGTTATATTTTACAGACTCAATCTTTCTTGTGAAAGACGTATTATGGGGGCAATCAAATATCATGTCACTGTAATCTAAGTGTGGTCGCACAAACGCTTTAAAGATACATAACAAAGTATGTCTAGGGAGGTATTTATGAACACGGTTTATGAGTCCTACTCATAAATTCTGTGATCGAGTTATGCTATTACCATTAAATTCTAAATTTAGGAGGATGGGGCTACTAACTTTAGTCGAGAAACGGACTTAGATGGCCTGTTTCTGGCTTGTTTCTGATTTGAGGTTCATTACTGCATAATAGATTGTTATGGAAAAGTATGAGTCTGTTTTTTTTTTTTTTTTTTTTTTTTTTTTTTTTTTTTTTTTTTTTGTCCTTTTCTTAATGTGCTTTATTAATTATTGTTTAATGCAATAGATTTGCTTTAAAAACTAGAAATGTTGAAAATGTTGAAATGGAAAGTTTCCTGGAAGCTTTTTGAATTGTTTATGTTTAAAATGCTTTAAAATTAAGAAAAAATCTTGATACTGTTTGAAAATACTACATTTCATAAAAATGAAAGGTAGAGATAGAGCCTAAAAAAGGTATTATGCATTGGGTTTTTGCAATGAACATGCTCAACAGAAATGAAATTTATTTTGGCCTTACATAAGCAATCACCATAATTTAATTAAAAATTTTATATCAGAATCAAAAGTTGATGCACTTTTTTGCCAAGAATTTTCACTTAAGTGGAAGACAAAAGGGATCGTGTTTGCTTAAATGAATTAGGAAGTTCTGTTCCAATTGTCTCGTTTAGAATTAGTTTTATAAGACAAATAATAGAATGATTCAGAGCAGCATAACCTGGGAACCAATAAAACTTAAAAAAAGAATTATGTTTATTATTAGAATTTTCAGAAAAAAATCAGAAATAAATTGCCTTGACTCTAGGAAAATGCAAGGAAAAACATTTTGCGTGGCACCTCTTATTTTAAAGGCTCAAAATTTATAAATTAATCCAGTTTTTTTTTCTATTAAAAGTTGCGATTTTGTATATATTTTCTTCATTAGCAGAAAATGAATTGACAAATAGTTTGCTTAATCATGGGCTAATTTTTTTTCGTCACTTTAATAAAAGTAGGTTATGAAAACAGTTTTTTTTTTTTTCGGTAAACTGGTAAGATGATATATTTTTCAAGTGAAACTAATTTTGTTCAATTTCTAAGGTAGAGTCCATCATTAAGGGTTCTGCTTACAGCCAAACTCCATTAATATAACTATAGGTTTTTTAAAGCATTTTTATTTAGATCACTAAATATGAATAGATTAAATGTTTAATTTGTAGATTTTGACATACAATCATTGATAGGACATGCAGGATCAATTCAAGCTGCAATCGTTATAGATATGCGTTATGACCATGCTTCACACTTCAATTTACTTATCAATGGTTTGAATGGTCAACTTCCTAACTTAGATGTTGTAAATCTCCTGTTTAGAATAGCAAGATATGAGCAACTACCATTGAAGTTTTTACATCAGGTATTGGTTTAATTACTGGTTACTTAGATTTGCTTAGTCTGTTTTCTGATTATCAGAATGGTTTTCGTTTTGATAGATTCACTGCTGATGCTCTGGCTGTCATCTGTGAACGTGTCTATTAGCCTCTTAATGCTTGCTGTGAATCCAGGGCGATTGCACTAACTATCTCTAAGGTATTTGACAAGGTGTGGTATGCTGGATTTCTCATCAAAATGAGGTTATATGGTGTTTCTGGAGAAGTCTTGAATATCATTAAGTCTTCTTTCTGGCAGAGAAATCGAGTTGACTACTTCTCAATGACTACTTCTCAAACTTTTACTCTATAAATTCTGTTATCTCTCAAAAATATTTTTTTCAATGAGTACAAAGTACTCAGAAAAAAATACTGGTGTGCGATTTTTAACAAAAGAGTACAATTAACCATATTTCCACAATTTTATCAAACTTTTTGTGTTTTTTTAAGGCGTTAGAAAATAATTTTCAAGTCGTGTTCTATGTCATACACCATCCTAAAGATCATAGGTGCGATTTTTAATTTAAGTGTATCATTTTTTAAAGTGCCTATTTTCATGTTATTTTTTCTTTAAAAAGTGTTGTACAGTGTATTGTTTAGATTCAGATAGATTCACAAGTTATTACTGAGCAGAACAAGCTGGGGACTTTCAAATAGTGAACCCCAAACACCAGTACTGAGCTGTAATCCAAATGCTGCATTTCTGCCATGGCTGAAATGTTTTAGATCAAATATCTCACACATTTCTTCAAAACAATTATTTAATCAATATTAATATCAATATTAATATATTTTAGATTGTCTAAAACAAAATAATCTTCTTTGATTTATTAAACAATGACTTGATTTTTGTTTTCATCTTGGTTTTGAAACCCATTTCTTCTGCAATGTGTAAAGAAATCATACTTCCGAGAAATGAGAAGTAATTTTAAATATAAATATAGGTATAAATATAAAATAAGGAGAAATAATGGAATTGCAATAAAATTTAAGATAAACCTGCGGGCGAATTCGTTTTTATTATTAACAATCCTAGTTACTGGGATTATCGTAACTAACAACAATACATAACAAACATTCACCCAAGTTTACTACGCTGAAAGGCTACGCGTATGCTGAGTGAAAGATACCCAGATTTGAACCCAAGACCTTGTGATCATGAGTTTGATGCTTTGCTGACTGAGATATCCGAGTATAAATGTAAAAAAGTCTCATATGTAGGGTTTGGTTTCCCATATAAAAGTGAAATCAAAACTTGCTAATAATTCTTAATTGATTGTATTATTTCATAAAATTTTTTATTTCTCTTAAAAAAAATTTAGGAAACATTCTACCCACCTTCCATCTGCTATTCGTTTGTCTTTTAGCATATTTATTTCTTAAATAAAAAAAAAATCTGTGTCCAGTAAATATTGAAATTTTCACAGATGAAGTCTTTCCTTCATCCAATCACCTTATTTTATATATTGCTTCTAATCTATGTTCCTCAAAAAAAATTTAAATTATCGAAATTTTCCCCAACGAGCTCCAATTCTCAAATATTCTAATTAATTTTAAGCTCAATATTTTCTTAGGATAATTTTGTAGAACCTGGGTAACTCTTTGGCTTACAAACTAGATGATTATAAATAAATTTCTGTGCACACAAGAAATGGTACTAATACAATTAGACCCCAAATTTCATTTTGGACGTATTGACAGAATTTTATTTAGGGCATATCAAAAACTCATTGCTATATGTAATTTTTTTGTTTTGATTATTATTTTAGACAAGCTTATCTCATGAAGTAGATGATTACCATAGCAACTTATATACACTCTTTAAGATGATGTTAACACAGTCAACAGGTTACCCATCGGGTAACCATGGTATGTTTTACAAATATAATATACAAGCTGTCACACTAAAAGCTGAAAATGATCACAATAGACGTGTAGGATTTGAAGTTCTTGGAAGGTATGCTAACATAAAATTTTCCATGATCACTATTTATACTGTTTATTGACCTGGAGAAAATATACATGTGGTATTCATTTCCAGTGGAAATTTACTGATCATTGTTTTTAAAGTTTGATCTTGATATATTTAGCATTCCTTAATCATTTTACTTGGATAGATTAGTTTGTAACCATCTAAGTCCAGACCGCAAGGTCTTTTGTTCAAATGTGGGTATCACCTACTCAGCATGAGTAACACTTGGTGTGGTAAGTTCGGAGTTTTAACTCTTCTATAGCTTCTTGCCTAATAGTGGCCTCTAGTTTTTCAGGAAGTGATTCATAATTTAAAATATGACACTGCCCTGCTTTCAAAACAACTTCAAGCCTTCATGGCTTATTAATTCAACTTGAAATACTTGGTCTGCTCCAGACAATAAATATTAAATTGAGGGGTTTCAAGGGTTACTTTAGTGTGACACCACTGCTCCATTAATTTTTTACAAAAATTTTTTAAGCCTGAAATAAACCTAAAACTTTATTAAAAAAAAAAGAATTTTTTTTCTTCAGATTTTAATTTGTATAACAACTTGGTATTTTAAAAAATTGCTTTGACTTGTATGATGAAGACACAAATTAATAAAAATAATTGGAAATAAGTATGAAATTTAAAACAAAGAATAATGATAACCATTGAATTAAGTAATAATCTTTTCTCCGCATAATAGATATTTCAGTAATAAATATTATATTAATATTACATAGATACTAGATTAATATTTATATAAATACTATATAAATATTATACAAATATGATACTATTGATACAAACTTTGATAATGACAAAACAAGTAGCCACAAATCATTATGCTATTTCTTTTTTTAGAGTGGTTGAAGGTGTATTTCGTAGCTTCAACAATATGCTAGAGCACTTTAATCAATCATTTTTCTTATACATACTACCAAATACCCACCACTACATCTCCATTGGTTTATACATGCCACCATTGGCTTGTTTACTGCTTCCACAAGTTATTGCTATGTTTGTTTCATGGATTAAAATATTTCAATTACACAAACCAGCTGATCAGAGGATATTAAACGTAAATATTTCTGTTTTCACTAAATTGTTAATTGGTCAAAAATTGAAATATGTGCGTCATAAGCCGTGTCTGAATTTTTATCATCAGGTTATTGTTTATGGCTGCTTTCATTGGGTGAATAAGTAATCAAATTTAATTAACTCTTTCTAAACTTTTATAAGCTTATAAGCAAAGCAAGTAATGCTATATTTTGCTTTTTGGTTTCTGGCAAAACCAAGAGTATTGCTTTTATTTTATTTTATTTTTTTTTTTTTTTAATTTACTGTTGTCAGTTTTTTCTCAGCTTTTTTTAAATATATATTTTGAACAAAAACTGACATTTGAAATTTGCACATCATAAGTCGTGTCTGAATTTTTAACATCAGATTATTGTTAATGGCTACTTTCATTGTTTAAATAAGTAATCAAATTAGATTATCTCTTCAGTGACGAATCCAGAGATTATTTAGGGATACCATTTTGCTTGTATTAAAATGTATGTGTCTTAGTGTCATGAAAAGCCCCCGATTTTATGTGTCTACATTGCTGGAAAATGCACTTCCTGGAGTGGGGGTGGTTGTGGTGGGTAATACACTCATTATTCTAATTATTGCAGAAGGAAACACTGTAAAAATCAAATTTAGTAGACAGAAAAATATAAGGACTGGGCTTCAATGCAATATTTGACTCTCCCGATCTTAAATTTTTTATCTGTCATGGCCGAGTCAATATGATTTTCTTTTTTAATTCTGGAATTTGCAATATCTACATTGCTTAAAACTTTGACGATTTAATTTAGGTTTAGTTCTTTTTGATTCATACGTACTCGATTTCTTGTTAAGGCAATTTCCAGTACTCTTTGGGCAACCCATGAAACCCGTGAAAAATTTGGGCAACCCGTGACTTAAAAAAAAATTGGTTATGAGAAATAAGATATCAATGAAAACATGTTAAATGCAAAAATAGCGCCTAAAATGCCTTGAAGTTTATAGAAAACAATGTTGCGCGTTTCCAAACCCTAATTATAAAAATGATACACAAAAACTGTTATCATGTTGTTATTATGTTTGATATATATTGAAGTTCTTTTGAGAAGGAGAGTTAGGAAAAATTATTTTTTAATCATTGGCTAGAATTGCTTATGCACAAAGACTTATTATTATCAGTGCTTAATATGAGCTATTAATAATAACTAGGACATAACTTTATTTAACAAAGTGAAATAAAAATACTTAAATGTTGCTTGCTTATTTGTTTAAAAAAATGCGAAAAAAAATTTAATATCATATCTCTTAACATAATGATAATAAACTTGTATTTAAAGCACATCACATGCTAGAAAAACAATACTCAATGTTCCATTGACGTTGTCCGCCATACAGAAAGAATGTTAATGTTTTATCGCATATTTTCTTTCACTTAATTAAAGAACTTCTATTTTTTTCCTATTCAATTATCGTTAGCAATAAACATGTTCCAGAAATGTTTAAAAGAATTTGTAACATCCTGGAAATATATTATTGAAAAAGAAAAAGAACGATACAGTAATATTCTGCGATGACGAATAAAGATTTTTATATTTTTAATTGTCTATTTTGTTCTGTTGTTTTTACTTTCTTAAAAAGATTTCATTATAATTCAAATGTATTACTAGCTTTATTTAATTATTATGCATTGGTCAGTGCGTTTGAGACTGAACATATTGTTTAAACCAAACCTTGAAATAACATATTAATTTGAAGAAAAAGATCGAGACAAAGAGTCATCGGACGACCGAAATTCTTCCCAGACAGGCAATATTTTTTAAACAAGGTGTGCCACTCCTCCGACTGGACATATGGCAAAAAAATATTTTATTTAAGATTTTTTTATTATTAACAATTGCTATCCCAACTAAAATTTTAAATATTACAGTTTAACCGACATGCAATTTTTCAACAGGGTAAGATATTTGTCTTTCAGGGGGAAATTCACAAAATTTGGAAGGTAGATGCTGAAAACAATTTTTTACACAAAGCAAAATATTTCTTTTGAGAAATTTTAACAAGGAAAAATATATGCCTTTAAGGGGCTTAAATGTCAAAATATGTTTTGAAGCCTAAAAATTACCAAAAACACAGAAGTTGTTGATGTGCAGACGCTAAAAACTTTAAAAAATAATAAGATAATTTTCGTCTCTAACTGATTTTGCTTTACTGGATGGAATATATCTGTTACAAAAATTCACATAGTAATCTGAGAACCTGTAAAAAAAAAAAAAACAGTAAAGGTGAAAAATATACTAAATTATTATGGTAAAAGCATAACGTGCGTGGTTATTCCAATACCCTCGTTATACAAATATAACGATACTATTCATGATATTACACAAAAAGCGTTGTTGAAAAGTAATTTTTAATAGATTTTTTAGGTAGATTTTTTAGGTGTTGAAAAACAATTCGAAATGGAATAACTTAAAAGCCTAATTTCAAAATTAAATCTACTATATTGTTTCAAGGGTCAAATTAATTCCAAAAACTATGATCCATTCTATTAATCATATTAATAGCTAAGTTTCTTAACCTTTTCTTATGGTTTTTACATATTAAAGTTATACTAAGATATTAACAAGAGCTTAAAAATTAAAATAACTATACAGTCTATATGTTAAGAAGTTTCATTTATATTTACCTTAAGACTATTTCTAAGAAGCACCTCAAAAATCTTAGATACAGAAAAGTAAAATTGCCTTAACGCCCATATTATAAAATGTAACAGAATAATATAAACATCTATTTACATGATAAATTAGTATTTACAGTTATTGATTTCATGAATTTCTAACAAAATAGTAACTGGTGATTGGGAGAAAAGCAGTACAAAATATATTTAATCTAATTTCATTCATTTACAGAGTTTTATTACTAGAAAATTTGATATCTAGAGTTCAATTGAGACAGTTTAGAAGAAGCTTCTAAATATTTCAATTCTTATTACTTAATACTTAAATAATAGTTTTACTCAGTTTAAAGTCTCGTAAGTATCTAAAATCAAAATCATAGCATTAAACAGAACAAAACATCAAGAGCAAATTATTATTTACAGTTAATTGTTAAATTTTTTAATAATAATAACTATTTCTACAAAAATATTAGTTAATTCGCAATACAATATCACACACCACACAAATCAAGTAGCATTGAAAAAAATACTTATTGTAATGAAAATGGTACTCAACTTGAACCCATCAGGCCATTCATGATATTTATCATAACCATCAACTGCAAATGATTATTTCTCCTGGTATGCACTTCAAATCAGTATTTTAATAGTATTAATAGTGTTTCGAAAGGGGAAAGGTTTTAAGCCATCAATTTCAGCAACCTTTTATTTAATTTCATTGATAATTTTTAAATTGATTACCTTAAAAATGACTTATTTGAAACATTGAATTCTAGTATATTGGGTGCAATTATGGCGTGGTGCAAACCAGTCTTTATCCGGTTGGTTGGTGATAGCTAAACTTATAAAAAACTTTAAGTTGTATTTTTATTTTGCCCAACTACAATAATCATTTGTGAGGAAGGTGCGGAGAGGAATGATGGTTGATTGTGTGGTGCAGGAGTGGTGGCGACTGGTTGTGTTGTGACAGCTGAAAGTGTTGGTGATGACATGGTGATGCCTGAAAGCAGTGGTGGAATGGTGATGGCTGAAGGGGTGGTGGCTGAAAGCAGAGTGACTGGTCTCATAGTGTTATCTGGAAGCGATGTTCAGTGGAAGCGGCTGGAAGTGGTGTTCAGTGGAAGCGGCTGGAAGTGGTGGTGTGATGGTCAAATTATCTTTTAGAGCAATGACAACTCCAAAAAAAAATCATAGTTTTTTAAATTTAATGAAATAATATTAAATAATTTCCACACCACGCAAGAAGTATTCACATGTTTAATTTTTTTGATTATCCTGGAGTGTCCATAACAGATCTAACCTCCAGAGCTTGAGTTTCTCACAGTTCTGCTAATGACCTACTGCTTGAGTTTTGTATTAAAATGGCCCAATGAATCAGCTGAACAATCGTTAGAAGGAGTCAAAATAAAAGGTTAAATACGTAATTTAACATTTGATAATCATTATTAAATTAAACCTAGCAAATTCATATCTTCATAAATCAGTGGCGTATTAAAAATCTGTATTACAATTAAGACAGAGATATGTTACCACGTTTGTAGTCCGCTGCCTCTTATACATCCTTCTTGGTATAAGTTTAACAATAACTATAATGATTACCTAAACACATAGAGCTCGAGTTTTTTTAAAAAAAAATGCTTCTTTGGTGTTTAACGCAAGGATTTATTTACAATGCACGTAGGGTTATTTCATGGAAACTTTTAGAAAAAATATTGCATTTACATTTTTTGGTTCAAAAAATCCCAACACATCTATAACCTATTATCTCAAAAAGATTTTCACAGACAAATGATGGACTGTTTGGCTCTTCATAGCTGCTTAAAGTCAAATTATGATTAGAATTTTTTCACAAAACTAAAACTTTCCTATTTTATTTTGTATATGTCAAATATTCAATGATCTATTTGAATGCAAAGTTCAAGCCGAGTTTCTTTACTAGGACTGCGAGAAACTCAAGCTGCGGATGGTCTTTAATAGGACGTTTATTTGCAGCCCTGTTAATGTTAGAATCGGTCTTTGACAGTGCTTTTTTTTAAATTTTCAAGCATTTTTTTTGGGGACGGCAGAGTTTGGGTGCTGACTGATATCACACTCGTGGTATCAAAATCCAACTGGATATGTTGCTAATCTTTCTCAAACTTTTAACAGCCAGGGAAGTAAAGTTATATTTTGCTTTTTGGATTCCTGCAAAACCAAGAGGCTGATATAAAGTCTGAACAAAAAATTAAGAGTTTTGAAATCTTGGTATAAAACTGCTACAGTTTTTTGAAATTTTAAAGTTAAAAGAATCCGTAGAAGGTTTTTTTTATCCTGTATGTCTAAAGCTCTTTTTTTTTTTTTCCTGAGTCTAAATATGTTTGTTTTTTGAAGAGTAAATGGCTGTTTTGTTATCTTTTGTTTATTGTCATATTGAATGAAGTTGGAGCCTGTTAAAAGATGATGTATATTTGTGAGATTAAGTGATTAAGTTCATTTTTTGAATTTTCAGATAATATTTTACACTAGCTTGAGAAGAAAATTCATATTTTAAGTCATTCTATGGAGTATGAAGTTTCTTTTTATATTAAATTTGTTTTTTTATTTTTTACTTTAGATGGGTTTATTCAGTTGGCGCATGGTTTTTTTCCTGATCGTACCTTATATATTCTCAAGTTTTCTTTATCGAATCTTTCCAATACTTATAAGAAGTGAGGCCGCTGTGCTTGCTCCCAGTGAAACAATTTTCATTGTTTCATTTGCTCCAGCGTTGCTCTTTGTTTTATTTACCACGTAAGTATTATTTTTATTAGTAATGTATTTGTAGACATGAAATGTTTGACAAGTTAGGGTTTGTTTCCAAAATAGGAAGGTGAAATAGAAATGTAGGGGTACAGAGAAAGATACAAACAAAAGAATATAGAATGCTTCTTCTTTTTTTTTAATTATCATTTATGTCAGAATATATCATGAGTACTTCCTACGAGTGAGGAGGCACTTAAGAAATAGTTTGAAATCTCTGAGGTTAGGATTATTGAATAATATATCTCTTCCCAGATACTTAAATGATATTTTAAAAAGTGTTAGGGTGTTTTATTCCTGTAGAAAATGGAAAATTGGGTATTTTATTTTTATATAATTTTATTCCTTGAATAATTGAATGATTTAATTCAATATAAAATTATAGTCTTATTTTATAATAACTAATAACTAATTTTGTCTTATTCTTATCTAATGTATTTTCACTAAACATAATTATTTCACTTTAAAATTTCCTTCAAAAGTTTAGCTAAATTTTCTTCTTTTTTACCTCCTGGTCCCAGATTTCAGAAATTATATTTGTGAGTCACTTAAAAAGTGTATCAGAAAAAAACAGAAAAATTAACCCAAATCTAAGATTTAAAAAAATCTATTTTTAATATTTTTTTTTTTATGAAGAAAAAATTTAAATAATAAAAGATTTTTTATCATTAAAGAATTTATTAGTTTTACCTCACCTGTGTTCTTGTGATAATCCATCTGTCTGCTCACTTTCCTTCAAATCCTTTTAGTAACTTTGAAACGCTAAAGTGCCATTTTTAGACATCGTTTAACTTTAAATTAACGACCAAAAATTTACCAGTTGTTACCAGTTTGTTGATTATTTAGAAATGTTGAAAACTTTATCCTTTAACTATACCCAGGTCCCAGGTTTAAAACATTTTATTCAAAATTTGACTTCTGTAGCCTTTATTCAATTCTCTTTAGATCTTAGAGAATATTATTTTTGATTATGTCACCAATTTTTGTTAGTATTAAGCTCTGAAACACCTAGTTTGGTCCATAAATGAAAAATTTGGTTCATAAATAAAAAATTTGGTCCATAAATAAAAAATTTGGTCCATAAATAAAAAATTTGATCCATAAATAAAAGTTCCATTTTCTTTTATTTTGGTTTGATTCTGAAAACTGTTTATGATGTTTGAAAATATTACATATTATTATTATTGTTTTTTTTTCTTTTTAATTTTGACAACCCAGGCCCCAAAAAAGATCTAAAACTCAATTTTATCTAAAATTGTTTAAAAAAAATTCCGCTGTTTAATTATTTAATCTCATGCCGCATTAAGATTTTACAGACCTATTTTATGTGGACAAATCCATTTTACGTTCTTTCAAGGATTTTCATATTTTGTCGATTTTGGTGAAAAACCAAAAATTTTCATTCGTGAAACAATTATAACATTTCAAAAAGTGTCATTGAGTTCTACACAATGTGCTGATTTTTTTGAAGAGGCCGTTTTATAAAAAAAATGTATCAAATCCAAAAGGCTATAATTTCGGATATATGTTTGAATGGTCAGCATAGGCGCAAATGAATAATAATTTATTCTAGTTTAATTTTACACCCACGCAAATATACAAAGCAAACAACTTTTAGAGTTATAGGCTAGTATATACTCCTAAGGTTAAATGCGTATATATATATTTTATATATATATATTATAATGTCAGGAGCAGGATCTGCTAGTCAATGAGGTGCGTATATATACTTCAGGCGCAGTTTAGGGGTTAATTTGTGCACTAGAACTCATTATATATAAAACACATTAAACATGTAAAGCGAAGATCCAAAAGTCTATCTTACCATGTATAAAGATGGAAAAAAGACAGCCGATCCTTTTGTACATTTAATTGTTAACATCCATTGTTATAGTCATTATTTAATCAGTTTTTTTTTTCTTTTTTTTTTTTTTTCGTTGATGTGAATATTGGGTTCCTAGTTTCAGTAAAAAAAAAAATTATTTTTTTTGCTAACAAAAATTTGACAAAGATTTATTTTACTAATTTCCTAGGGAACATTGTCCTAATAATACAATAAAATTTTTGCAATAATCTATGAACAGCTAAAGAAATTTTGAATTTACGTAGATGGTAATAATAATAACACTTGGTTGATTTATTTTAGGGCGTGTGCGCAACGTGTAGATTTTCATTTTTTACGATTTATTGCTAACCTACATTTGTCCCTTGCGACCAGTATTCTTTCATTAGTTAACTTTCCCATGGCTTTCCTTGTTGCTACAGCTTACGTACCACATGTGCTTCTATCGTTTTCAAAGTCAAGGTGAGTAATACTCAATATTTCATGGGTTTCCCTAAAGATGAATGACAATATTTTTGAAAATTTTATTCTGTGAATTAAAATTTTTAATGAAACTTAATTTCTCAAATTTTTGTAAAAAAAAAAAATATTCTATATTTTTTTTTTGTGGCTAAAAAATAATTCAGTAGTCTATAGTAATTTCAACCCTTTCATTCATAAACTCATCTAAGACTCTTTGAAATTATAAAGGGATACAGGAATTAAAACAGTTATAGAACAGTATTTATCAGAAAAGAAACAGTATACTTCCCATGATCTGAAAATGATCTGAAAATTTATATGTGGACAGAGTTTGTAAACAAATTGAAAACAAATATATCTCATGGTGCAACAAAACATTGTTGCTTGGGTTTGTCCAAGTCTGACTCTAGTGATCCTGATTGTTTACCACCAAATGTAACATTTATTAGGTTTGCAAAAGCAAGTCATATTAGATATAGCATGAAAGACTGGGGAAAAACAACAAGAAAACGGAGAAATCTAAACGCTGACTACATACAAGTAGAAGAAATGGTTTTTTCTCAATTGAAAAAGGATGTGTACGTATGTTATTTGCATTTTATGTGTGCTGGACCAACAAAAGATAATCCATAACCTTTTATAGCTACTGCAGTACAAGGAGAAATTGATAAAAGACTTTCTCGTAAGAGAAAACACCCAAAACCAAGATCTAGCTGCTTCATTACTTAAAAAACTACAACCTGTAGACAATAATGATAAATTACAATAAAAAAATGTAGACTGCCATGTTCAACCTGGCATTGTAGTACCATAAATTGTATAGGTGCAAAACAAAGAGAACAATACCTAAACAAATATACTAAAAAACTTATTAAAACCGTGTTCCCATATTATTTTGGCTAGGATTGTCTCAATTAAAAAAAAAAAAAAAATGAAAATAGGTCTCCTTGATAGAATTACACCACAAAATTTTAAAACGAGTTGCAAATTTGTTGGATATACACATGAACAAATTTTTTAGTCTGCCAATTAAAGAAAAAAAAAAAAACTATATACCTGCCTTTTTACACAAAGTAAAAAATAAAAACACAAATTCAAAATAACTTCATTTTAAAAATAAATTTTAAAATAAAGAAAGAAAAATCTGGAGTAAAAAACGAACATAAAAAGTGAGGACTGCTTCCTTTCTTCAATCCTATTTCTGGACATAGAGAATACCATATTACATAAAAATAAAAGTTCCTATTTCCTCAGTCTCTGATATTGCTCATTCTATATAATATTACGAACGGATTTAGTTATATTTTTAACATGTTATACCCTAAGCGTCCGTTATTTTATTTATACAATTACGTTTAAGTATACTTTCGTTTTGCCCCTAGAGTGACTACGGTTCCTAAATCATACCATTTACCACCATCTATTTTGGAGTCCACTTTGATACCTAGATCAATACAACCCGCTACTCTACCGTGTAATTCAGCCTTTTTTCAACCTTTTTTCTGCCAATGACATTCAAGCCAACGTTTTGGCTTTTCCATGTTATATATTTTTTTTTAATTTGGTACCAGAAATATCATCTTCAGTTAAAATTATTTTGTTTGCTATCAGTCATCAGTCGCTATTTTCAACTGTTTTTAATGTTACTGTTTTTTTCTTTGTTCGCATTTATAGCTAGCCTCGTTTTGACGTAATTTATGTGACGTCACAAGAAAAGAGCGCTATTAAATGAAAAGGTGTACAAGATCAGCATTTCAAATAGTATAGAAATGAAATTTAACGCGGTTCTTATCAATTTTGCTACATGAAAGCATAGAAAGTACAGCAGCAAAACAGCAACAAAAAAATAAATATAAACTACAATTTTTTTGAAAAATTTTTTGCATAATTTATTAGTGTATATGTTAAATTATTTACTTAATTTGTTAGTGTATATGTTAATAACAATACTCCGATTATGGTGGGTGTCTGGGCTAAGAACATTGATAAAATGATATCTGATAACAATAACGTTATGAATTCTTTCTTGCTAATACAATTTTTAAGTGATTAGGGATACAAAATGATTTAAAAACGATGAAGATGTATTGCGTTACTTAAAAAGTATCCTTAAAAGAGTTGTGATGTCTTAAAAGTGAATTATGATGTCTTAAAAGTGAATTGTGATGTCTTAAAAGTGAGTTGTGATGTCTTAGCTGCAAATTTTATCCTAAAATTGTGTGAAATGCTTAAACCTCAAAAATTTTTCCTGTAATTTAATGACAGGTTCCAACTGCAAAAGTTTATCCTGTAATTTGATGAGAAAATTGAACCGCAGGAAGTTACGAAATATTTTCTTTGAAGCTAAGCGCCGTGCTCGTAGTATATATAGCAAATTCAGTTTCGCTGATGTATTGAGAAGGAAAGACCATTGTAATGAAGTTTTAACTAGTAGAGTTTAGTCGATTTTGGTAAAGGTAGGTTTTTTGAAGCTTATGTCATTTAAACATAACGTGAAGAAACATTATTTGGAAAAACTAAAACAAAAATACAATTCTGGTTTAATTCGATAGAAA
>JAUZNK010058202.1:0-10143 GCA_035046665.1 Euphysa ruthae
TATAAATATATATATATTTTTTGTGGCTTTGTTGAGCTCTATACTTTTTTCTGCATCCGTATTTCCTTTTTCATAGCATGGTATTTTCAAACTTCTTCTAAAACCGAATGAAACTCATCTTGATATATTACGCCATCTTCAACCGCCTTGCTGACTAGGTCTGCAATTGAATTGAGCTCGCTCTCTGTGAGAGCGCCGATATTGTTAAGCTTTTGAGCTTTTATTTTTAGTCGACTAGAGGCAGGTTTTGTGCCAAGACTCACAAAACCGCATCCGGCAGCAACATCCATGATAATTGGAAAATCTGATGTTGCGATCACGTTCGCTAAGACCATTCCAACGCCACCCAGATCGATGCCTATCACAGTAGCTCCGACATCAACACCGTTGATATTTTTGTCGACCCAAGTATATTTGTTCACAAGGCTTTCATAGGAGTCAATCTCGGCCTTTAGCTGGTCTTTAAGTTTGGCTACCTATGTCATTCGGCAGTCTTCTTGACTCTATGAGAGTATTTTGGGAGTATAACAGGGGTGATGATAGCAAACCTATTCCAGCTATCATATGTTATGGTGATATATAGGGCATGGTATTTCTCCAGAGAGTTTTTCAATATTGTCCTATCATTGCCACTAGCTGAGTACCCCATAGAATCAATTGAGAGAGATATAAGCCATCCTTATTTTGAGAAATATGTTCACCATTTCTTATACCTCGGCTGTGTTTTAGTATATGAGCCCCAATTTTCCACATCTAAATCTCAAACATGGATAGATATAATGTGTGAGATAGAATAACTATTAAGGGTCTATATTGTTCACTGGTCGCGTCATTATAGATCTCCATAAAGCCATTTATGGCACCGGGAGTAATTTGACAACCTAAGCTGTGGACTGCTTTTTTGTTGACTGAAAACCAAAAGAGACATATGAAGTTTGATTGTCCAAACTGCAGCCTCAGGGTGCTATTCGTGTCTGGGTTTCTTGTGTTGCTGTTGTCCATACCTAGGATACCTGCGATACATACAGTTTTCTTCAAAAAGTAGGCCTTTGACCTTGATGAGAAGAGATTTGATGTAGATGGCATTTGTGTAAACACGTAGGTTGTCTTCTTGAGGTAAACATCTCAGCATCCTTTGGAGTGCAAGGTTGTTGTATGCGAGGACAAATGCCCATATATGAAACCACTGAGCCCTTGTTTTGCCATCCTTATACTTGATGTAGTGGATGTTGTCAGCTTTCTCGAAGTACAATAGCCCATCCGCTCCTCCTAGAACATTGCAGAGGTATGCAGCTTATTTGTCATCATGGATAATTATGCTAGAATTGCCATCGTGTATAGCGCATTTTCCAATGAACCAGACAGACTAGTCTCTCGGGGAATTTGATTGTTGGTTTGGTGTCAATACTATAAGCCACCTGGTGGGTAGTGACTTCTTTCATATCCCCAGATTAGAGTAAGTCTCTGAGCTCTGGAGTGATGATCCATCCCTGGTTTTCAGGTAGATAACTTCCGTGAGGGCTATATTCACATTCAAATGAAAACAACAAAGGTCTTGGAGCTGCGGATAGTGGGGAGAGTTTAGATTTACAATTAGCAATTATATATCTCTGTAATGAAAAATCTGTGGAGATTAATAATTGCCAAAAGTATATCTTCATAATAAAAATTTGTGGTTCATTGGAATATAAGTTACTATTTTGCTATTCATTCACGCATGCGAGAAAGACCCCACAAGAGACTTAAGCTCTTCTACTTCGGGGGTAAAGCCACATTAGTCCCTGGGAGACACTACAAGGGCTGTAGGTCATCTCATTCAAAAGTATAAAAGCCCCCATTCCTCACCCCGCACTTTTCTCAAAAATATTTTATATAAAGTTAAGTTACCATGAAAGACATTATTTGAATCATATGGCGACCTGTCGGTATTTCCTTTTTCTTAGTTTTTTCTGAGAAAACTCTCAACTAAAAATTATAAAATAAGTTCAGCAGTTTGCTTGATCCTTCTAAAGTTTCCCTCAAGTAGAATTTATTTATTTATTTTGTATTTGCAAAATGTGGTGTTCTCAAAAATGTTTTTCCTTTATTGATGATTTTTTTGGGATGTTTTTATGAAGTTAACTATTTCCTAGTGCAATTAACAAATTATGTTAGTTCTGAGCATAGTCCTAAGCATTTTTATGTTCATATAGATTTTTAGGTCAGGATACCTGAGCAAAAGTTTTTTGATTTACATCTGATGAAAATCACATTCAAAACCGACATTTAAAAATTAATATTGTACTATAAATAATTACAGACCGTAAGTCAACTATTATTAAGAAATACAAGCCAATCAAAGTTCTTAAATTTTTCTTTATGCTTTTTCAAATGCATTCATCGATTTTTAAAAAAATATAAAATTAAATTAAATTTCATAAAATATTAATAATAAAATATAATTAATTATTAATTACGACCAAGATAAATAATTTGAGAAATAATCACCGCCAAATGATTTCTGTTTAGATGATCACTCTCGTGTAGCTCTTCCAAAAGATAAGTTTGTTGATGGTTCTGATTATATCAATGCAAATTTTATAAAAGTAAGTATCATAGTAGGCCCTAGAAATTTTAGGTAATATTAGCAGTTTTATAAATGAAACTTTAACTGTGGCGAAAATATTTACTTTAATATTTATTGTTAAAATGTATTAATTGATAAATATTTAGTATATAAATAAAATATCGCTCCAATTATCTAGGGTAAATAGTTCTCCCATACTCCATTCCGGTTTTTTAGCTTAAGTTTAACTGCACGTACCTGCTTGTGGCTTAAGTTTAGCTCCACGTACCTGCTACTCTTGATTCTGCAAAATTATTTATTTTATTTAAGTATTTATTTAATTTATTAATTTAGTTATTTTGAGAACATCATTTAAGCTCGCTGAAACCAGTCCATGATATTCAGTCTAATAATTTCTAAATTTACTTACGATAAATTTATTTACTTTGGCATCATTTCGATAAAACAGGGAAATTTCGTTGGCACTTCACGCCGCACTCATAGTTTATATAACAAGTTTTTAGCCTGTAGACTGGACTGTAGAGTTCAAATTGTTTCAAACTTTTAAAGCGTATTTTAGCCTATGCTAATGATTCCTATTTTCCCTATTTTCATATTTGTTGTAATTGAGAAAGCACTCCTGTAGACTATTTTATTATTAACGGTTATGTTATTCATCGCCTTACTATGTTTTGTGTACGATAGTGGCTGGAAACTTTCTTACATCCCGTAATAAGGTCTGGTACCAGCTACGGTGGATAATTTATTTTTTAAATATGTTTTTATTTGAGATTTATACTTAATATCTTAATGTAGGATGGCAGTGGGAAAGTATGTTACATTGCATCACAAGGTCCTATGCCAACCACAGTGGATGATTTCTGGAGGATGGTTTGGGCAAATAATGTCAAGGCTAGTTGCAGTTTAATACTCTTGAGGACTTATTAAGCTTTGGTAGGGTGGTTTAATAAATTCCAAAATAAGCTATGGTAGGGTTGTTTAATAAATTCCAAAATAAGCTATGGTAGGGTTGTTTAATAAATTCCAAAATAAGCTTTGGTAGGGTGGTTTAATAAATTTCAAAATTATTAGGCATGGTGTTGGAGTAAATAAGAACAGATAGAGGGTTGGAAAATTCTATGAGTTCTTCAATATGTCATTTGTTGAAATAGGCATAATGCCTAAAAAGAAGAGAAGTGGCAGCAGTGTTTGTATTTGTGTATTTGCTTAAGATAATTTATTAAGTTTTAAAAGCGCTTATTTATTCTAGAAGTAGTTTTTTTGAATAACCGACACATCTGCTAGAAAAAGACACCCAAACAAGAGTATGAAATTCTAGATAACATTTTGCACTTTTTTCGTAGAATAGGAGTGTAGAAATGCGCAGGCCAAATCGTAAAAAATACCTCTAAGATGAAGGATTAAACTTACAAGATCTCATGTACGGTTGTGAAAAATACTAAAAAGTTTACACAACTAAAAATACTCGTGAATAACTCGCTGAATAACTCGCTGAATAACTCGTAAATAACTCGCTGGCTTTGAAAAGAAAACAAATTGTGTGAAATTCTGCTTTTTTTTTACCCACCTTTACTATAATTCATGATTTTCTGTTTTTTGTATTTTTTTTTATCTGTGCTTGTTTTTCAAAGAAACTTTCTCTATTTTATACGAAGGGTATTTGTTAATCAAGAAAATTGTATTAAATATTGGAGGTGTAAATAATTTTAGTTTTGATAATTCGGAGGATTTTATTTTAAGGTGTCTTAAACCTTATTTTGTTTGTTTGTTGAAATTTAAACAAGTCTAGGAAGAGTTTTGAAGTTACACATGCTTCTTCCTACTGAGAAGAACTTACCAAAAAATGAAAAGAAAAGCTGACTTTGTTCTAAGGATGTTTTCTAGAATCAAAATTGATGTTGAAAACTTTAAAATTTAAATCTTTAATCTTTAAAAAGAGCAAAGAAAAATGAGAAAAAAAAATCATTGTCCAACAGTTGTCAAATACTGATGTCTGATGGGTGATAACAGTTTATGAATTCTTATAGGATCACCAGCCCTAAAAATCAATCATCTATGTTGTCTGTGTGTAATACTTTTTTGTGACATTGGTGTGTTTGTAACTTAAAACCATAATTTCACTTAGAAAATTTATGACTATAGAGTTTTCATGAACTCTTAAGACCATAGCAGAAATTTTAACAATTCCTTTGGAAATATTAACAAATATTAGTCAGCTCCTTGTTATTGGTTTAGATATTACAATCAATCTTATGTAATTTTACATAGGCAGATTTAAAGCATTTATAGCCCTTCCCCTGTCACATGATACATCATATCACAGAAGTCAGACATCACATCATAGAGGACGTTGTTTTATGAACCGCCAGTATTAATGTTGTCATACTACCGGGCGGAGAAAATGAAGAAGTTGAAATTTGTGTATTTCTGTTGATGTTTATTCATGTTTAAAAGGATTTAGATTTTTGTTTTTTGTGTAGACTCAGTGGTGAAGATAACAATAAGTTTCATGACCAGTTAATAGCCGTCACATCTGAGTTTGGAGATAATTTACTTTTCACAGACGGTGGTAACTTTAATGACCATAATAGGAAAGTCATGTTTGGTATAAGGTAGGTTGTGTTTTTGTCTTCCAGCATAGGTTGATGGTTTGTGATTTGTAGTGAAAAGTGTAAAGGAAGTTAAGGGAAGGTACAGGCCTCATCTGAAAGTCTGTAAGTTGAGGCAAGAGTATGGAATAAGACAATTTAGTGCAAAGAATTTTTATTCTGTAAGGAAAAGGAATTTTTTTACTGTTTTCAAAGTTGAGTCATGCTTTAAAAGACTCAAGTTTGTCTCGTTTACCTTTTTTTTTGATGAGATTGCTTCTTTTTGAATTGCCTTTTCAACAAATTTTTTTTCTTTTGATTTGCAATATATTTTTTATTTTTTTAAATAGCTTGTTATCATGGCATGTAAAGAAGTAGAGCTTGGTAAACCACGTTGCCATAGGTACTGGCCTGCAGAGGAAGGAGAAGAATGTTTATTTAAAGATATCAAAGTAACTATGGTAGGTAACATGATTGAAATTCTAATGCAGCTGTTTTGTTTTTTGTTATCATCGAAAAAATAAGGTAAATGATAAGGAAGCGTGAGTTTTTTGTTTTTTTTTTTCATTTAAGTAGAATTTTCTCATATACAGCATTGGGATGGAAACGAAGCATAGACAGCATAGAACAAACTTTTAGAGGTTTCTAAATGCTTTTGTTGCTCTTCTCAAAGAAGTTTCGTAAATGTAGGTTATTTTATTCAGCACCGGACATGTTTATCGTAGTTTAATATTTATTACTATTTCTTTTAAATTTTTATTTATTTTGTTGGTGTAGGCATAAATAAAATTATATAATCTATAAACACTAATTCAAAAAAACAAAATGTTTTTGGTATTTTGGTTTTTCTAAAAATAATGTATGATAGTATAAACCTGTCTACAAGTTAACGGCAAATGCTGCAGGAACATACTGAACAGTCACATTTAGAAAGAAATTTTTTTAAAACAAGACAGCAATTCGCACTGTTTTATACCGTTTGGAACACTGCTCCAAAGAGAACAGATTTTAAACAACGGAGAGTTAGCTCTGTTAGTATGTGGATGTTCTCACTGGGGGGAGTTCGAAAATGCATCCATTTTTCAAACCGTAAGGTTTATTCCTTCATTTCAAATTTTTCCCACAACAACTCTGGATTCAATCTATTAACAGAATAAGTTTCAGTCATTAGAAATTTGAGATGTATTTTAATAATACTGATAGTGTTTTCAAGGGTAATTAATTCAACAACGTTTAATTTAAAGTTTTGATGGGCTGTTATAAGTGCACGTTTTTGTACTCTGTAGGGCCCTGTGGATCACATTTTTGTCAGATTTCTTATAAAAAATCCAGATTAAAGGATAACACAAAAAATAAATTAAAACAACTATGTACAAGAGTATGAGTTTGTATAACACTCAGAAGCTTACAAATCCTAATCAAGCAACTGAGCTTGTTATTGGCACATAACATTCGAATATGAGTTGAAAAGTTTAGTTTATAATCCCAAGAAGCAGAACTTCTTTTTTTGTCGCAATTTTCTTATTAAATATATAAACACTATTGGGGGTAACCTTTACTCCTAAAAGAATTATTTGAAACTTTGCAGGATAAAGTGCCATAGAATGAAAACGGAACCATTGTTGCAATCTAGCAACATTGTTGTCAAGACGAGAGAGGACATTTTCTGAAGAAGTATCACAAGCATAAAGAGTATTGTCATCTGCAATGTTGCAATTATCATAATCTAGTACAAAAAAAAACATATCGTTTATAAAAATATTAACTAAAAGTGGTCTAAGGATAGACCCCTGAGGTACACCAATAATAATATCTAACCATTTACTAAAAATAAATCTTAACTTTACCCTTTATTTCCTAGAGGGAAAGTGAAACTTTTTGATATAGGATCATTAACAGGAGTTAGCCACGGTTGAATATTTAGAGAACTAGTAATATCAACAAATAATGGGAGGAGATTAAGATTTCTGCTTTCATGTTTTTCTATTTCTGATTTCAAGGCTTTGTTTTCTAAACGGAAGCTTTGCAATTTTAGCTTTATGCAATTGGGCGGAGCCAATGATATTGATGTATTCAGTTTTGCTGGCTTTACTGGTTTTGCAGATTTAGACTTCATCAATTTTATTTCTTTAGACTCAAACTTGATACAGGAAATCTAACACACAATTGTGAACGAAAATATTCTGTGTGATTTAATTGAAAATCGCTATCAGCAAAATATTCTTTTGGCATAGTGTGTTTTACATAAGTATCCAACTTCAAAGAGAATTGGTCTGTAATTCGAGACACTGCGGCACTGTGGCCCAGGTCCTTTATAATTTAAATATATTTTATGATTATTTAGAAGATGCGATATGTATGCTCAGATAGTGAATGAAAGAATCGACAACATAAATTTCTTATTTAGGAGAAATGTGTATGCTGTCATAAGTAACCCACTTTATATAAAAAAAAGTGAGTTTAAAAAAGTTAAAGAGGATTCTTGGTCTAATTTTACTCATTTAGCAGTAATGACTGAGACAGCTATTCTGAGAAAGTTTATTTAGGCTAATTGTTTTTTTTTGAGAATACCCACTTCTTGATATATTTTACCAGAAAGACCAGGCATGGATCTTTGGCGTGTTAAGCGATTGACTAAGTATATTTTTTTGTTGCATTTTGTATAACAAAGAATAATTATCAAAAACATTTCAAATTTTTAGAGTAGATTTCTAACAAGTAACTAGCTATAATCATGTTCATATTATATCAGACTTTTATCAGTTTTTAGCACAAATTCACATTTTATACCTGGTGTAAAAGAGATTTTCTTGACCAAAATCACAAAAATGATGGCAGTCCCAAATGAGTACGGACTTTTCACTTTCATCTCTTAGATCCAGCAGAGAAAAAATATTTTTAAATTTCTAAGTATAAAAGTCTATTAACCAAAAGGTAAAGTAAAGGTAAAGTAGATTTTATGTACAAAATTGTAAAAATAATTGTATAAATATAATTATATAAATATAATTATATGAATATAATTATATAAAAATAATTCTTATTTGAGGACACAACTTTTAGTATGAGCAGTGATTGTTAGATCTGTGTGTCAGTGATTATTACCAAAATAATCATCTAGATTGCCATACATTTTGAAATAAGGGTTATAACAATATATTCATTTAATAATTCATTCATTAGGCAACTATTTAACAGTTAAGAGTATTTAATGTACAGTATTAAAAAAAAGAATTGTTGTTTGCAATTCAAAAATGATACAGCTACTTGTTTTAACAATTTTAAAAGTCATTGCAGCATATAAATTTTGATGTGAAATTTTTTGTGTGAGATCATTTCGCAATTTTTTTGCGAGGTTACAAAAACGATATTTCTTTCTTAAAAATGTTACGTTTAAATATTTGGTCTTAGAGGGGGTTTTTAAGAAGTGGTTTTTGTATCAGGGTTTCAGAAGCAGGATTTTTTTATTGTCAATCTAAATTCTGGGAGTCCATTGGTCATTAAGCGCTTTTGTTTTTATAGAATGGAAAGAGAGATTATACAAAGTCCTTAACACTTCGCGATTTGAAACTTCAGAAAAAAGATGTAAGTAGAGCATTTATCGGTTTTTTCTAAAAAAGATACAATATAAAAAAGATGAGGTATCTAGAAATAATTAGTATGATGCATGTTTGAAACACCAAGGTTTGCTTAGAGTTTTATTACTACTTAGGTGAGTATCAATATTATTGTTATAGATGTAATTTGAGGTTTTTAAGATGATTTATTGAATTTCACCAGTTAATGTGTGGGAGCTCAACAGGTATCCCAGTGTCAAAATTAGCCTGGACGTCCCCCTGGTGTCTGTTAAAGTATTCATTTTCAGAGACGTTAAACTCAAGAAAGCGCATTTTTAGTAGTTAGAAAACTATTAGTTTTACAGCTCTAGTAAAGGTTTTCAATTAATCACCCGGTGAGTTTGACTGTTGGGCAAGTTTGCAATGGGTTGTCAAGATTGTCTGAGTATTGCGTAAAGCAGAGTGCGAGCCAACAAATTACACAGTGATTGAAATAATTAAAGTAGATTTTTACAAAGTGCTTTGTTTTGTTTTGTTTTGTGCGTAACTTACTATTAAAATCTTATAAAAGCTTAAAATCTGATGTTGTGGTTTAGTAAGAAGAACTTGAAATTAAATTGCGTCAATGTCCCAGTGATCATCCTTAGCTGTTAACAAAGCCACAGTTGTCATTGTCATAATAAGTTTTCACAAATATAATATATATAAATATAAATAATAAATATAAATATATATGAATATAAATAATATACAAATATAATTAGGCTGTCAATGGTGGTTAGGGCAACAAAAGAGAGATTCCTCTAAAAAGTTGGAATGTAGAATATAGAAAAATATCGATGGCATGAAAGGTAGAAAATGAAGATTGATTAGATTGGAGAAATGGATTTTAACAGCCAATCAATCAGGAGCTAAAATAAATACTTATGAATGTAAGGTTAAAATGTGAAAGAGCAGTGGGAATTTTTTGGGGCTATGTATTTTCTTGGTAATGTTTGGTGGTGTGTGTTACGATTCCTGAATTTGCCTGAGTGATGGTAACGAATAGAATTTGATTAGACGTAAAACTGACGTAAAACAAGCTGCTAAGATGTTAACTTAGAAAATGTTTTTGCGCGCAAGACTATAAATTAAAGAGTTTGACGTGTTTTTTTTTTATTAAATAATAAAAGAGTGGGAAGTTTTAAGTCGGAAAATACTTTTTTTAAAGATCCTTAAATTAAAAATTTGTTTTTAGTGGCAAGTAAATTAAAAATTTTTTTCACGAGAATCCAAAATTTGAATTTAAATTTAAACTTTATAAAATTAAATGAAATTAAAAATTTTTTTTAAAGTTTTTGAATCAAGCACGATGGACTTTAAGTTTTTGAATCAAGCACGATGAACTTTAAGTTTTTGAATCAAGCACGATGAACTTTAAGTTTTTGAATCA
>JAUZNK010058213.1:0-15169 GCA_035046665.1 Euphysa ruthae
TTACTTACTATATTACTTACTTACCTACTTACTTACTAACTTACCTTCTATGTTACTTACTTACTTATTTACTTACTACGCTACTTACTTACTTAATTAATTACTTACCTGCTTATTTAATTACCTTCTTACTGTCTTATTTACTTAACTTTCTAACTTACTTACTTATGTTCTTACTTACACACTTATTTACTTACTTACGTACTTACTTACTTACTTACTTACTGACTTAATTCTTACTTAATAACTTGCTTACTTATTTACCTACTTACTTAATATGTTACTTGCTTATCAACTTATTTATTTACTTACTTACTTATTGGATTAATTACCTTCTTACTTACTTACTTTTTTACCTTTTTACTATTTTGAGTAACAAAAAAATGAATGAAATTATTTCAAACTGTTTAGATTTATTGTCCATGTAGGTTGCGCAATCTTTAAAAATGCCTGCCCATTTAACGCCACTTTGTCCAATAGATAACTGTCCACTTTGTCCAATAGATACCTGCCCAATTTGTCCAATAGATTTTCAAATATTCCTTATTTCTATCTTCTTTTTATTGGATCGAATTAGTTTTTTTTTTTTTGTTCTTTTTTTTTTTTAATAGTGACGAGTTATATAATATATTTAAAATTATCCTAAATATCCTCACAAAGTTTTATTATTTATCTAATGGTGGGAGATCGTCAAAATTCGAACATCTTAAAAGATAACTAATCACGGCACAGCGTATGAGCTGAGCCAGATCCCGATAAACCCTGGTCTCCCGCGTGTAAGGCGGAGAAAATTTGTGTTATATATTACTTATTTCTTTATTAATTTGTACAGAATTTTCAATTTTTCTCTACCATGAGTAAAATTTAAAGGCATAATCTTGATCATTAGTTCAATCCAGTAGCAAACTTTGAAAAGGAAACGATGTTTGCAGTTCTACTTTTCATTATGACTCTTGGAAAAAAACTAGAAATGAAAATTTTATTTTTTAGGTGGTGAAAATATATTTTTTGCATCATACTAACAATCTGCTAATATTCAGAATACCGTTTGAATAGTTATTGACGGATTGCAGGTCACGTGGTCGTGCAAAAAATCAGCTAAAGTTAATTCCGTTCAACAAGGTAATTTGAGAGTCTCAGTCAGAGAAAGGAAACTTTTTTTTGCTATAAAAATATCGAATTGTTACTCGTTAATTTTGACGTTAGTTAATTCAATTCGTATTCGAACATGCTATATTAAACTATCCTTTCTTTCGAAGAATTTTGCAGGATTCTAATGCTCTATGCTTGGAATATTTTAATTGCTTAATCTAGATCTTAATTGTTTAATTAACATCTTAATTGCTTAATTGATATCTTAATTACGAAACCTTAATAGTTTAAAGTCTTTATATTCATTTAACCTGCATTTACACTTGATTACGACAAGAGTTGTTTTGTTTCACCATAATAAACTAAACACAACTTACCACTGGTGAGATCATCTCTCTAAAAGCCCGGTATTGGTATTGATTATGGTTAATTAAGAAAACACGAGATTTTCAAGTAACAGTGGTTTTAATTTATAAATAAACAAATAAAGCTCTAAAAATACACAAGATCGTCATATAAAACAATAAAATTCAACTTAAAACAATACGGTGAAATATATACGGGAAAACCTATTTAATAAATACGTTGGTATAGTTTGCATTTAGCTATACTAGAATTTACGGTAATTAAATTAGATACAATCTCTTCCAGCGCAAAAATCTTTTGTTGCATATTTAGTTAAAATTTTGTCAGTTTGCAAAAGCTTTTGTGAAATTCAAAAAAGACATGACGTGATTTGATGGTGTGAATAGAATTTTACCATGTATCTAAAGAACGACCTTGTTACTCTGTATAATCTCTTTAGACATTGTGAAAGAATAAGGTGCACCTGTGAGCTTATACGCTTTAGTTTCTACAAAACAAATTACGGCCCTACAATCTTGGTCATAACATAATGAGACAAAAGAAAAATTAATTCCAAAATTTGAAATCACAAAGTATGGTTAAAGGTCTTTAAAATTCTAAAGCTCTAAAGGGAATAGCCTAAAGGTAACCTTAAAACTTACCCCTTGTTGTAAGTAAGCCTAATTTTAGAGCGCTTGAGGAATTTCTTGAAAACATTCCAAAAGTTTCACTTATTTTGTCCAAGATTGTAGATTTAGTTATAATATCAAACATGTTGCATTATATACATTTTTCTTCCATTAAACCCGAGGGAAGAAAACTGTTCAAGGGCTAAAATTGTGAGTTAGAGTACAATAGCAAAATTTTAAGGTCTGGCTATGCGGGATAGCGATTTTACGATCTAATTACGAAAGTCAAATTAGCGACAATTTGTCCCACAATTTTTTTTTTTATTCCAACGGAATTGAAATATATTATATTATCATACATTCTTTTAGAGCTTAGAGGAACGAAATAACATAAGGCGTTGAATTTTTTTGTATTGATTATTTTTCACGAATTGTTTCCTTGACAGGTACTAAGATAATTTAAAGCCGTTTCCAACGCTAAAAAGCCAAGCTAAAGTTTTTTCTGCAGCTGATCTCAAAATAATTTTTGTCAATTGTTACGCATCCCTGCCTAAATCTAGGAAAACTCCAAGATGATTCAATTTCGCGTATTTTTACACAAAATTATTCCATAACTACAACAAATCATAAAAATTAGAGGTTTTTCGAGCACATTTCGGAAGAACCAATATCCTAAACTTAGGGCTGATTTCAAAAAGGTAGCCTGGGGTGTTCTTGACTACCGGGCAAATATCAACAATATGTTTAACAATTTTTCAGATAAACTTTCTACCCTATATGATTTTCATTTTCATATATTTTGTTATAAAAAAAGTTATTGCTAAAAATAAGGACTTAATGTTACCATGGATGACAAAAGGAATGAGAAAATCTTCAAAAAAAAACAGAAACTATATTTTAGCTTTTTAAAACAAAAAACAGAGAGTTCAAAAACATAATATAAAAACAACAAAGATCTCTTTGAAAAACTGAATAAAAAAAAAAAAAAAAAAAAAAAAAGAGAAAAAAATAATACAAATCAGCGCAAATTGAAAAACATAAAAATTAAACAAAAAATATGGGGAAAATAATGAAAAAGATCACTGGAAAATTAAATGAAAACGATCTAATGTATTAAATACAGAAATGGAAACATAGCTACCGAGTTTAATTAATTTTTTACAAATATTGGATGCAGCCTAGCAATCGAAATACCAGAAGTAAATAAATCAGTTGTTTAACTTGGGCTTACTTCCGAAGAGTTCGAATCACTGCATAGAAACAGGGCTTGCGGTGTGGATAGCTTAAATGGTAATATAATCATTGATATATGCGACGAAATCAAAATTCCTCTTTTTAAAATTTTCAAGCCTCGATAAGTAATGGAGTGTTTGACTGTTTGTCTAATAGCAAAAGTAACCCCACACTTAAGTCTGGTGATGAATTCACTCGTAGGTAGCTATAGACCTATATCACTCCTGCCAATATTCTCTAGAGAATTATGTACGATATTATTTTCTCTTTCTTTTACGAAAAGATTTTATTCTTCAAGAAATAGTTTGGATTCCAAAAATACATCAACTGAACATGCAATAATGCAACTTGTAAATGTACTAACTAATGCTTTTGCTAAGGAAACGACACAAGTAATTTTCATTGATCTATCAAAAGCATCCGACGCTGTAAATCATACCATTTTAATTAAAAAAACTTGAATAATACGATATCAGGGGAACCACGCATAAATGGGTAAAAAATAAATGTTATGAAAATAACAGTTTTACAGAGTTTTGTGATATTATATGTGGGGTTTCTCAAGAATCCTAATCAGATCCATTGCTCTTTTTGATCTATATAAATGATTTACACACGGCAAATGCTAAATTATCAGCAGTAATAGTTGCTGAAGAGACACATTTATTTTTATCTGAAAAAAAATTAGATAAAGTATTTGCAAAATGAATAACGCTGAAGATGAGCTGAACAAGATTCCAACCTGGTTTAAGGTGAATAAACTATATTTTAAATGTAAATAACAAAAAAAAAAAATTAATTTTTCAGTTTGATTGTTTGTGAATATTAAGTTTTAGAATCAAAATTCATCGACATTACTTTTCTGAAGTGTAGTTGAAATTGCTTTACTTTATCAAATTACCATACGCTATAGATTTTAGTCAATAAAGCCGTAGGTTTATATGCAGTTTTAAGAAATAAATATTGAATAACCACATCGTTAAAACAAAGTTAAAGTGATTCGTCTGCCTATAGATAAAAATCTGTGTCAAAAAAATAATAATAATAAAAAATAAAAAGTTTCCGCCTGGGCATATTTACCATCGGGAGAAAAGAAAGACCTCAAGGCTCACCATCAATATTTCAAAGCATAACAACTAGTTTATCTCCAACTGTACCACCTAAGCCAAGACCCACTAAAACGTCCACGTATGTTGTTGTACGTTGTATCAAAAGTGACCAACTTGAAATTTCCTTTATAAAGATAAAATAAACTTTCAGTCATTTTGTTTGGAAATTCATCAGAACCATTTTTATTGACAATTTGCATGCTTCAAGCCAAATAATTGCTTTTTCATATAGACAATATTCCTAAAATTTTCATAGAAATCATTGAAATTGATTGTGTTGTTTTTATTTTGTGCACCAATATGTTTTCACTCTCGAAAAGTAACCTTTAATTTTCATCCCTGGTCCCAAACTGGTTAAGCAATTCGTTCCCGCACAAAGTTAGATGTTGATAAGGATATTCAAGTAACAAATAGATACTATGCCATAAAATTGGAGAAAAAATTTTTTAAGTGATGTAACTGTTCACTTTTACCAAAAAAATGTCAAAACAAGCTTACAATATGATGGTGAAAAACTCTATGGAGTGACTGATAATGCTGATCAAGCAAAAGCTGCATCAGGCACCATGAACAAGGGCTTAGTATACAGAAGGTTCAAAGTTGTTAGTTAAAATGATGCCAGGTGTGGAGCTTGGATTTAGAGTTTTTATTTGATCAAGTAAAACATAGTTCAGGATTATTGGAAGATAGAAAAGCAAACCCTATTTCTATAATCAGTGATATTTACCGTATTAATAAAAGTTCCTTCAAAAAATTTGACGTCCTCACAGCAAATTTGGTCAACTAATAAAAAAGTACTTTCTACTTGATAAAGTCGATTCAATAATTTCTATACGAAATAAATGGATTATCTATTGGAATAATTATTTGGATTATCTACAGAAGAGTGTCCAGAATTGAACTATTTGGATTATCTACAGAAGAGTGTCCAAAACTGAAATATTTATTTGATAAAATGATGGTTCCAAACTAGAATACATATATAAAAAAAACGAATATGAAAAAAAAAGTTTTATTTATAAAACTTAAAATTTACAGAGGTATAAGCTTATCCCAGACCTGTTGAAACCACTGTTTAAGGATTTCTTTATGATGAGACTGCATCTGCATTGATGAGACTGTATCTGCATAGAATACAGACCTTGTTTTCTGATGAGACTGTATCTGCATAGAGTACAGACCCTATTTCAAATGTCAATAAACCTGAAGCAGCGGCTTCACTACATAACTTTTGTACTAAAATTTTGGAAAATTAAGAATGCAAAAGAAATATATGGTGATGTAATTGGTCCACTTGAAAGTTATAAAAATCAAGGTGATATAAAATTCTTGTTAAAACTAAAAATATGAGAAAACAAGGGAGAAAAGCTAAATTTTTAATGCAAGCTAAAAGTGTTGCAATCAAGCATACATGTAATGGCTTAGTCGTTAACATTAACGGCGTTATTACACATAATCGGTTGTATAACAAGGAAGGAAGACCGAACGGACTGTGAACTATTGAATGATGCAAGGTTCGATTATAAAAATTGGTGGTTATTAGGTTTATGAAAAAATTAGATCGGGGTGGCTTAAATATACCCCTTTAAAAAACTATACAATGGCTATACTTTTGTTTCATTATGTTTAATACAGAAAGTGCGAAAGCTTGTCGAAAATCTATGACTTATGATAGTATAAGAGATGCATAACAGTAAAAAAACTAACATCAAAGAAGCATTTTATCATACCATCAAATACAAGATTTTTTGCTCGTTTGAGTTCCCTCAAAGGGCTAAAGAGCTGAACCGTCTATAAAATTTTCAATCAAGCATTTTTATTCATACAAACATACACTGCGCACAGGCTATGTGTAGGAATGCTTAACAGAGATGGGTCAAGAAGGGGCGCAGTTTGCGTACATCTCCCTCTTTTTTTTGCTAGTGTTTCTACGCTTATTCGAATTTTAGCCTTGGTAATAACAAAATCACAAATTATAGACTCACTTTAAATAAAGCATTATTATTTACGCAAAATAATATTTCAATCTGCATGCAGCTAAAACATCTTAACTTTCCCGCACTCCAACCCTTTCCAAAATAATATTTCAATCTATATGTAGCTAAAACATCTTAACTTTCCCGTACTCCAACCCTTTCCAAAATAATATTTCAATCTGCATGCAGCTAAAATATCTTAACTTTCCCGCACTCCAACCCTTAAAATTTTTCCAAAATTCCTGAATCAGCCCCTTCTTAAGGTTGCCGCTTTCAACGCTCAAAACTTCAAATGTTCAACACGATATCAATGCAATGTTGAACGCCGCTTTACGGATATCACGGAATTTTTTTACCTGAATAAAAAACATTTTTCATCGATTAATCACATCAATCTTTTGAGGTGTTTTTTCTTTGAAGGGAAGTATGGGTTCAGGAGGATTAGTAAGACGGGAATAAATATGACTGTAAATCAGTGTCTTTTTACTTGAAAAAATTTGGTCACTTTTTATTTGCTGCCACTCCTTTTTGCACAATTTAACTATGCAGTGACTCATCAAAACAACTAACTTTTATCACATTGTTACTTATAACTTGTAATGGATTGGTACACTAATACTTACTTAAAACTTGAGTTTGCTAAGATATTTTTGTCTTGATAGTTGGTGGCTTAATTTTTGAGCTCGCTCTCAGTCGGATGTTTTCAAAGTAAAAGTATTGTCTTGTAACACGCATGCGTATTCTGTGTTTTCTGCTCAATCTGTGCTTTGATATATAACATGCATGATTTGTTTTATATAACTTTGAAGCATATATTATTTTTACTAATCATGTGCTTTATTTCCATTTTTCTTTTGCTATTTCTATCGCGTTTTTATTTTCGTGTAATATAAATGGTCGGAGAAGGGCGTAAGTATCAACTTAAGTTGGAATATGCAACAGACTTTTTTAAAATGTTAAACAAGCCAATTCAGGGGGAAACGATACCAATTTGGCCCATTATGACGTCATAATACCCAAACACGGTCAAAACTTAAAAAAAAAAAAGCACTTGGAAAACTAAAACTTGATACATCAAAGTATTTTTTTGTTGGGAATTCAAAAAAAGTTCTAAATTATTATGCTATATACATTTACTCTTATGTAGTCAGCTAGAAAATCGCAATATAAGGTAATTCTTTTATAGTGAGGAATATAAATGAAGGCTCGAAAATAGAATGTTTGTTCGGATAGATAGTTCACAGTGTGTCGCAATGAATATTTTGTATACATTTAGTATATGTATATATAATTTTTATTACATCTTTCGGGAGGAATACTCTTTTTATCTATAAAAACAGAAGATTCAACAGTAAACAACGTGGACTTGTCTGATGGTTGTATTGTAAAGAGAACAGCTGTGTTGCGAATAAACACTGAATTGAAGGTTCAAGGTGTACCAGATTTACCTTGGCCTCCAAATGCAGATAGTCTTGATGCCAAAACAAGAAATCTCCCAGATTTGTTGCAATCATTTTTCAGGCATCTACTTAACTTGATAATCACCATAAAACCAGAGATTTACGTCTAATTTTAATATTCTGTTCAGATTTAATGTATGCATTGTTAAACAGACATTACTGAAGTCGTTAATAAATACCTTTTTTTATTTACACATTGTTTGTTTTGGGTATTTCAGGACTAGTGTCTCTAAGAATAGAATAATACGAATTCTATTTATCACATGAGTTTAATATTGTGGTTTTCTCAGGGTTTACTAAATTTTCAAACAGTCGCAAAATGGGTGGTAAATAGACCATCCAAAGTAGTTACACAGAAGCTCTAAGTGATATTTGTGGAATATCTAAAACGAAGACCTATCCTAATAAATTTCAAAGACCTACAGAAATTATGAAATCAAATTGCAAAGTAAGCTGTATTATCGACTATTATGGAAACTCAGTTTATCAATCCTTTTTTCCTGTACTTGACAAAGATAAAATTAACAATTTGGTTTCGGGTGCTCCGACAAATGAATTTATTATAAGTCAAAGCTTGATTTCTCTAGAGATAGAAGGATCAATCAAGCAGTTTAAGTACAAAAATTTTGAAAGCTTGCATGCCCAAGCTAAAGTGAAGAAAAACGGCAAAACGTAAGAACGCACAATCCAAAGCGACATATTAGGGCTACTTGTTTCTCAATCTTACAATTCAAAACAAGGAATTGATATTGAAAAAGTAATGTTGTTTCCATTGGCACCAATCTCTATGCCATTCTGCACTGCGGATGTCATGATTAGAAAAACGGCTAAAAGTAAGTTGTTTATCATGCAGCGATGGGAGATCTAAATATTATGAATCCTAACCAATTATCCTCTTTGATAAGTACTTATTTTCTTGACCTGGTTTCTGCAATTAGATTAACACACGGAACAACCCATGATTTAACGCGCAAGAAAATGGGCATAATAGCAATGCAGTTTGACACTAATTATTTGGTATGTGATACATAGAGTGCTGGAGGAAAAGTAATCACACTGTCGCGTGATTACTTCAACCTTTACAAATATCATCCCAGAACTTGCTTCAGATCACGAGGAAACAGCTAGCTCTGACAAGCTATCCAGCGCATATCACATCAAACCAAAAAGTGTTGGTACGTTCACCATCAGGCGATATTTTGACAGTGTTGTTTTTGTTGAACAACTTAGAAAATATCTGTGATAACGGAGCTGGAAATTCTAGAAAAGTCAGATATGAATTCATCTGGTTTGTCTCATAACTATAGAGTAACTTTAGCAATAATTCACAACTTTTCTTCAGGAACCTACCTTGTCACTTCCGGAAAGGAAAACCAATGTTTTGGATAATGATGAAAAATCAAACATTCATTGATTGATGTGTTTATCAAACTTGGTGTGTCTAATGATGTCACTCCGTCTATTATCGCTAATCTAGAAGAGTTTATCTGTATTTCCAATGCTGACTCCTGTTAACGAAGTTCGTAAGTCAGTGTTTAACCAAACCTTTAAAAAGAAAAAACGATCGATTTGACCAGGCAAAGACAACCTTAATTCCATATAACACGTTGCAACTATGTTACAAGCATTTATGAGCGAGCAAACAGTTTGTACATGTGTCTAGACAGTCACAAAGTTCACGGATGGGTAGACAACGGGAATTTGATATGGAGTGATATATGTTTTCCAGATGATGTGTCTAAAGTTGATGACGATGACATCGAAAGGGATTATGGCAGTGACATATAATTATTAATTTTGTAAATATTTGAGTGCAGTGTTGAATTTTTATGACATTACAAAAAAACAACAAATCGAACTGAATTTTATCCATATGAATTTTGACGTCATTTTGAGTTAAATTCGGGCTTTTTGTTATCTAGGAAACATATTTTTATAGATAAATTTAGACTTCATACTGGAATTCTCTACAGAAAAATATCTTGATCCAAATTGGGATTATTTCGACCGGAATTGGTTTGCTTACTATTGATTTTCGAAATCAGATTGAAATTTAAAAATTTGTGTCAAATATTCCATATAAAGTTGATCAACACCCCCTTTCCCTTACCGGTCTATATCACTAGAATAGGGTGCTATGCTGGCAATCCCTGTCTCTAATGCAAGCACATTAGGAAACTAATCATTATTCCATGCTACTAACCAACTTAAATAACTAGCGCACCTCGATACTTCTCATATAGAGGTGAAATAACTAGCGCACCTCGATACTTCTCATATAGAGGTGAAATGGCATTAATGTGAATATGAAAGAGGTTTTGATTTCCAAGAAAAATAAGCTCTTCAATATCTTTCAGCAAAGACCACACTTTTGTTTTGTTAATAAAAAAATTTGGCTATATTTACTTCCACGAATAAATTTGAAACAAACACAACACAACACTGTGTAGTTGCTTTGACTCCATGACAAACAGAGTATTCTGTAATTCAATCAAAAATTGATCAACATTTTATCCAAACTTTAAAAAAAAAAACCTGACTTATGACAAAGCTGTTTTTTTTTTGTTTTTTTCCTTTTATTTTTAAAGAAAATTTTGGTAATCTAAGTTTTAAATCAAAGGCCTAAATTCGCATTTGTAGCCAAAATTTGAATGTGAGTGTTTATTTATAAAAAGTTATAATAAGAGCATGCTTTTAGATTTTAATGAAATCTAACGGTCCAAAAGTTATGGCGTCATTAGTGTGTGAGATAGCATCTCTATGACTCTAAAAACCAGACTAAGAATAGCACAATACGGATTACGTTTAACAGTAGTCACCTCTGGGAAAAACAGATCATTTAAAATCAACAAAATAGAAAATAAACAGACCAAATTTAAACGAAAGATTTTAGTAATGCCACAGCAAATTTCAAAATAAATTTCATCAGTAGCTAAGAAGCTTGAACGAAATAAATCACAGGCCAGATGTACATATCAGGAAAAGAAACCTATCAAGTCAAAACTACGAAATTATTTTCAACTTGATTTGCTGATTATCCAAATCAATACTTTTTTGTCAACTTATTGCGCAGACTTCCATCTCTAAATAAATAACAAATGGGTTTAGAGAACTCACTAAAAAACGACTGAATAACAGCAAAAATTCGCGTTTATTCCTAGACTTACGCTTTCATATAGAAAAGATAATCTCAATATAAAAAAATTGGTAGAAAACCACAATTCGCATTTTTTAAAAAGTTTATTTCAGCCTGACCCTTCTCTAAATTCAATTAACAACCTTGTTTTGAGCAAAATTCTGTACAATGCTTAACATTAGGTTCGAGTTTAACAAACCATACGGTTTCAAGTATAAAATAGTATCTGCGTGAGAATTGTTAAAAAGAATTCTTTATTTTTGCAGTTTGATTCGCATGAAAAAAAAAAAAAACTTCAAAGCAACAACTCCAATATTTGGCGATTTTTACGCCGGACAGTTCTACTGCAAAATCAGACCAACGTAAAAGAGTCTAACATGTAAGTCTAAGAAAAGGGAGTACTATCAGTTAAAATATTTTACTCATCAAACAGAAATCAAGAGTTTTTAAAACGAGCAATAAATTCTTCGTTATTAAAAGTACAGCCATCGGACGCTATTTTAACAAAAACACCCTTACTTGCATGAGTGTTTTGCGATAGCGATTCCACGCCTGCGCTGGTCACACGTGAACAATGACTTATATTTAAATGTTGTAAATTTGAAAGATTATTAAGTATACAAGCAGTAGCCTCGTCACCAACGTCACAACCAGTAAGAATAAGTTCTTTGAGTTGATACAGTCGACTTCGGTGAGGTGTTGCAGAAGGCACGTCAGTAAGATTTGCAGAGACACAAGAGGGGTCAAGTAACTGCATCATAAATCGATCGTATATTGCGCTGCACCATGAGAGATTCAAATATTTCAGCTGCGAACAATTAACTTTCATTAAGGCGCACACTGCAGACGCGTTGTTTAAACTTATATCCAAGCCTTCTAAGTAAGGCAGTCGCTTCAAGAGCCACTCCAATTGTTTACCTGTAGTGTTTGTACTGGAAAGGTTGAGATTCAACGGTTGTCGTCTTACAATTCCACATAACATTGAAGCAGTCACTTGTTTATTTGAAACATCCAGTTCGTCCCATAATTCATTAGCTAAACACCACTGATTCCACGCTTTGGAAACCAACATGCACGAATTAATGTCATATTTATCTAAGAAAGTGAATACGTGGATCCATAATTTTCTATTAAGAGGGTGGCATACATCTGCATAGGTCATGCAAGTGTCGTATTGATCAAATGGAGCTGGTCGAACCACAGAAACAGGAGAATGTATTTTTGGAGGTGTAGACTGGACAGGTTCGGAAGTCGTATCACAAGATTTCGTTTTAGAAGCCTTAAATGCAAAATACTCACTTATGTCAAAAATAAAAAACTACATTGTTTTTCATTACCATATGTGACCGTTATGATGGTAATAGGATGTTTAAGCTAACAGCATGCTGTTGGTCTGTACGGTGTGGGAGTCACTAAAAATTTTTTGGTGAAAGTCAGGTTAGCGGTTTAACCTCTTTGTTTAAACGAAATTTAGTTCTTTTATTTTATCAATTGAATGAAAAATAACAACAACACCTTGTAAACTCGAGAAAAAAAAAAAAAATCTATCAGTCATAATTCAAAAATATACAAAATACACCGATGAAATTTCGATTGCGTTGGTTAACATAGATTAGTAAAGTATCTGCTGCCCGTCTGCTATTTCATGGCTAATTTCTTGATAAGACAAAGTTTCATTCTTAATGGTGACTCCCTCAGTTTCAGTCAGCCCACCACAAATCCAAGAACTTTTACTTTGAAATTAATAGTTCTAGTTGTTACAATTTTATTGACCTCAGCAGAGCAATAACCAAAACAAATATAAATAAAATAAGAATGGAGAACATCTACTTTCAAGCAATGCGAGAAATACCAGCAACCAAAATATCATAGAAATGATGTGCTGGCAAATCATGTATTTTCATGATCATTGTGCTGCACATGAATATAACCGGAACATAGAATCTCCGATGCCTTAAATATTTCAAGTTCGGAACGCATTTTTCTCGCAGGAATTTGCTCAATGATCAAAAAGTAGAAGTAATGGAACATGGTTTTAACCACACAACTTTTTTTTAGAGGGTGTCACATAGATATGCAATAAATCCAACAATTTTGTCAGAAAAAAAAATTGTTAACTAAAAAATATTTTTTCACCTTTATCTTTTTTGCAAGAAGCTGATCGCCATGACTAACGTCAGTATCTTTATGCTTCTCGAGCTAAAAGTTGATGAAAAACCATTCTCAAATATTAATAACACTTTTTCAAACATGTGCAAGGGAAAGTGTAATTTAATAAAAATTCAAGGTTTAATTTGCAACTGGTCCTGGTTTTTATAATTGAGACAACGAAAGATAGTTGCTCGGAAAAAAATCAATGGCGGAAAATTTGAGCGTAATTCCATAAAATAATTTAAAAATTTCTATATTTAACAATTTTTATAACAGTAGCCTTAAATGACGCAAATCCACGTCAGCGATTGGATAAAATTTTACCCAAAATTTTCATTGGTTAATATCGCCTATGTAATGTAACGTTTAGTCTATCTGCGGCCTTACGGGTATTTTGTTAATGGAAATATTATCATAAAATAATAGCTTTATATCAAGGTTTGTTGGTATGGTTAGAACGCTCGTTTATCATGCGAGAGCTACGATGTTCGATGCCCCGATCACCCAATCCAAATCTATAATAAATTAGTTCGAAAAAAAATTCTTTTTAATTTTTTAAAGATTTCTTTTTAAATCCACTAATTAGTGAAATCTTGGCGGGTAAATCGCTAAAGAAATTTGGGAGGAGGTCAAGCGATTCTCATTCTCATTCTGAAATTCGTTTCGTCTGAAAAACCATTAACAAGGGACAGTTTCAAAACAGCAAAAATTTTTGGTACGTATCCATGTTGGAATAGGAGTCTTCTATGGTAACATCAAATATTTAAAAAATAAAATTACTAAGCGCTCAATTAAAAAAAATGGTCAATTATAAAGCTTAAAATTCGATAAATTAAAAACTTCAAAACACTTCGCTTAAATCTAGCAGTTCGCATACTCTTCACATCCCCCTTTACACGCCCCTATTAGACATTAAACACCCCTTTTCCACAAACTCAGCCCACATTCCTTACACATTTTTAAAAATAATCACACTGCCATCTTGCAGTTATTCTAACTTTTTTCAATCTAGAAAATGACAGAACTCATCCAAACAATTTTTAATGAAAACTGTGTAGTCATTATATTATTAGAAACTGCGAAGTGACGTAGTCATTCTCTTACAAAAAACTACAAAGTTACGAGATCATTCTTTTAATAAAAACCACGAAATCATGTGGTGATTATTTTATTAAAAACTAGGAAGTCACATGGTCGTTCTTTTATTTGAAACTGCGAAGTCACGTGGTCATTCTCTTATCAAAAGCTACAAAGTCATTTACTTAAAACTTGAATGGTTTTTCACAGCTTACCTCTAATTTTTCGTTTTTTGAAACAACGGTGTCCTCCTTATTTGTTTTAAGACGAGCCTTGTGAAGAATATCTTTCAAATTTTGCACCTAAATAAAGGAATTTAATTTATAAATGTAACGGATTGACTTACCAATACACCTGATCTGGGGTTTGAGTGAATTGTAACACTGACCAAATCCTTCTGAATTGTAAGGGTAGAAGGGAAGAAAAGCATTTTTTTTCTAGATTTCATTGGATTTCTGAACGTTCAAAAATTCAATAAATTGAAATCTCAGAAAAATAAATTGCCTGAGCCCTAGAAAAACAAAGGGTACCCAAATTCCAGAAAAATTTAATGAGATGTGCTTTGGAGCGAGCCCACTTCCCTCCCAAAATTGTTGATTATACTGGAAAACGACAGTTGAGTAGTAATTCATAGCTAGAATAAATATATTGAACATCAACTATAAATTGAAAAAAAAAAAAATAAAAAGTACTTTAGATTTAAAAGTTTCTGGGTATAACAAATAAAGTTGAACTGATGATGGGTGGGTGGACAAATAAAATTGAACTGATGATGGGTGGATGGTCAAATAAAGTTGAACTGATGATGGGTGGGTGGACAAATAAAGTTGAACTGATGATGGGTGGGTGGACAAATAAAGTTGAACTGATGATGGGTGGATGAACAAATAAAGTTGAACTGATGATGGGTGGGTGGACAAATAAAGTTGAACTGATGATGGGTGGGTGGACAAATAAAGTT
>JAUZNK010058224.1:0-15167 GCA_035046665.1 Euphysa ruthae
TACTTACTCACTCACTCACTCACTTACTTACTTACTTACTTACTTACTTACTTACTTACTTAGTGGGACAAATTGTTCAAAAAATATGTAAAATTCTTGCACTTGATTTGGGCCCTATTTTTATAAAGATCCTAGTCGCAAAATAGCATGTTGAATGTGTAACAACAGAATTTTTGAGGTACGGATTTCCTCTGGTATTATTGTGTTGACGGAAACCAGATTACAATTAATCTGCCTTTAGAAAATTCTCACGATTACTTTTGTTATAAAGGTTTTTATTCCATAATAGATTAAAAATAGCCGTTCTTTTTCCAAATGCGTTCAATATATTTTTCTTAAATAATGTAAATATAATAAGGCCTCAGATAGACTCTACCTAGACTAATTCAATAAACCCTCAGGTAATCTGTAATGCCTATGGACTGACTGACGTTGACGTGAAATGAACGAGAAATGTACATAAGGCTCGAGTATTTGTAATATGTGAAATACAAAAAAAGCTTCATTAACAAACGAATGAAGCTGTGTTACAAAGAGTTGATACCTAGAAATGAATTTGGTACACAAATTTTTTTTGGTGAACTTGCCTACCCTCTACTTCCTCATGTTATGAAAGAAATGACCCGTTATTCCGGTAACGAAGAAGGCGTTTTCAGTAAATCAAAAAATGCTTTTGGGCGGCTTAAATTACTTTAGCGGTTCCTTTAAAAATGAATCAATATTCTGATAAATAAACTATAGATGTTACCTATGCATAGTTTGTGTATGATAACTTTTGTGAAAGAAGGAAAACAGAAATTGACGACCTGGAAGTGGATAAAATAACCCACGGGGAACAGTCTCGTCTCACAGTTATTAATAGGTTTAACTCCTGCAATACAGGCACTGGAAGAAGGCAATGAATAACCTTATAAAGGCTTTATGTAATTAAATTTTGTGATATTTTTGTAAAAATTTATTTAGTTTATGTCAGATATTTTCTTTATATTTAGGATGAACGAATTTAATATTTTTAAGGAAAACACATGTAACTTTTATGGGAGCAGAAACTCATGGTATAGGCAATAGAAATTATTAAAACAAAAAACTACATGGGGAAGATATGAACAAAAAAATTCATCTATGTAAAAAAAATTTTTTTTGAAGTGAGATAATATATATTACAATTTTCACTGAAGTGCCGTGAAGACTCTGAAATAAAAACATTTCATGTGTAGATTGGTAGCGGTGGGTGTACTTGGGTATGTATGAGACCTTGGGCTTTGGAAGTTATGGTATTGGTAAGCATTTTTGAATTTTTAAAATGCTCCAGACAACAGTCCCAACCTTCGCCAATCGACTTTCCGACACTCTCGATTTAATCAAAGATTTTTTCAAATGACTTATTTGGATCTCGTGTGGCCTCCGTTAAGCTATCTGCTATTGCATTTTTTAACGTTAACTCGTCCTTTGCCACGTTCCTGTAAGTTTTATCACATTGAAATTTTTTTCCATGTTCTTCCTTTTATTATCAAAAAATCCCTCCGTAAAAGCTTTAGCTTTTGATCCACTCGACAATTCCAATTAATTTTATGAGGGTGATTCATTTGATGTTGATTCGGTTTTCTCGGTTGGTCGGTTTTCTTCATCCCCTTGTTCTTCTTCCTTGCCACTTTTTTCATCAAATTGGTTAATTTCATCTAAGATGGAAGATATTGATTTTATTATTTTTGATAAAGCTGGTGATCCTCCACAAATATTTTTTAATACATTCCAATTGTCAAGCACAACAATCCCACTAGCAGATCTATTTTTTTCAATTAATTGCTTTTAGATAGTCTTGAATTAATTCTTTTACTTTTGGGTTGCCGTCATTTGCAAAAGTTTCTGGTATAGTTTTTGCAAGTCTCTTTCAAAGTCTATACCTCGAAATTCGTGTTCCGTCTTTTGACATTGAAGAGCGTTAATAAGTTTGGCAGATAACCCATTAACATTGCAAACATTATAATATGAGTTTTGGTTAGATACCTTTTTAGATGAAAATGATCACTTTCAGAGGTTTCCCAGTTTTCGAAATTTTAATCGGAAAGTAAGAAACCTCATATCACTTAGTACCCTAAAATCGCTTCTCTCTATCACTATGCTACATCACACTGATGATGTTCTTTTAACATTAAAGCATTATGTAACATTAAGCCTAAGAAGGACACTTTCATCTCTGGAGAAGTTCGCATACAACAAACAGACAAATTGCTTTTTTTAAAGCCAGTAAGTTTTATAAAAACATAATTCGCTTATTTTCAAATGGTAAATTTTTGTGTGAAAAGTAAGTATTTATTATTTCTATTTGCCTTTCTATTTTTCTATTTTTTCCGACAGCCTGATATTATACAAATTTATTAAATTATAAATTATGCTTACATTCTTCCATAAAATATCCTTCTTCCTTGATATTAGCGCGATGGATGATGTGTTTTTGTTTAGACCGAAAATAGAGTAATGAGATGTTAAGTTTAGCTACGCCTAAGTACAGACAACTGAATGATAAAAGCAAGTAAAAGAATATGCATAATACATAAATAGAGTGTTTTAACTGAAAAACCATTTGAAATTCTGCTCTTAAATATCTATAATTAAACAGTGCAACTCTCATAAAATTTCTCTTTTAGATATCTCTCAAATAAAACCTCCTATTTGATTTGGAATTTTTGCCATAAATGCTTTGAAGCAGATTATTTCTTCTTTTTTTTTTTATCTTCGTTTTTGAAGAATATTTTACTTCAAAAGCATACCTTTCAATGCATACTTAGAAAAGCTTAAGCGAGGCCTGGAAAAAAACGAATACATACAACACATGATAGTATATAAAACAAATCATATAGCTTTAGGTTTATATCCAAATATTTCAAACGGAGTATGCTAAATATTTAATAAATTTCAAGCATTTGATTGCTACTGTGTATATAAACAGGTTGTTTCGGTTGGAAAATATTATTGCCATAGTAGGTTGAAAAGCGGATTCTGGGACAATAAAAGTCAAGAAAAAAGAATGCTCTGTTCGTAATTATTCACGTGAGAAATCTCCCAACCTTTAATAATCCCGCCAGGGTTTTTAAAAAATATTCAACATGTCATCACACTGCTGACTGGTTTTTCAAATAAATCACTTCCATTCTCTGTAAAGTAATACTATAAGACAGCCTTGTCACCTGCAAAACCCTGTAAGTCATCATCAATACACCCATCATCAATCAGCACAATGTACTTTATTACCCCAAACTAGAAGGAAAATGAAAGAAACAATGGAATCATAATAAACTCGCTATTTTTTGCTTCCTAATATCTCACCATGACGACAGGATTACTATAATAAGTAAATTATGAAGTATTGACAGACCTATTTCATTTTAATGTGGATTAGGTTTTGCAGATCTTTTTCTTTTTCGTTTTTATAATTTAAAAAAATTGGTTTGAAAGGGATTTCAGTTTTTGATAAATCGCAATACCTCGTTAATTTAATTCAAGTGTTTTTACAAAATGATTTTTAAAAAAGTTCGCTACTGCGGGAAATAAAACAATTAATCGTTGGACTCGTGTAATATATAAATGAAAACTTTCAAAGCTGTATTGACAGATTGGCATTAGAATTGATATTAAGGAAGTTTGTACAGCAGGTTTTTAAGGGTGTTTTACCTGAAGAAGGCGCTTGTTTAATTTGGCAAACTATTTAAATCAGGATTTATCTATGACAAAAGAGTTAATAATTGTGTTTATTTTAAAAGAGTGATTAATCAATGCAACATTTTTTCGAATAAATAACTTCCCATAATTGAGAATGAGGGTTATGCGAAGTAAGAAACTAATTTAATTTGAGCAAATCATTTAATCGACAGAATTATTGGAACATCATATTAAGTGGGAATGAATAATCGAGGGAAGTAAAAAACTAATATATTTTATTATATTTTGAATTCGAATTTGAGCAGTTTAAACAATAGAAACGTCATAAGTCTAACACATATAAATTTTATTTTAGGTGAAAAATATTTGAATCGGGATTTAAAACTTCAAAAATAAAGCATATTTTTGTTAAACGAGTGATGTCATTTCTGCTATAAAACTAAAACAGTGAAATTTGCCTTAGTTGTTTCTCAAAACATTTTCATCAAAAAGAAATAATTGAGTAAACAGTATGCATAATCTTGTGTTTTGCACAGGGCATAAAAATTAATAAAATTAAACTGGCAGTTAATAAATCTAATGAGACATTAGAAATTTTAATTAAATAATTATAAATATTTTGAAAGTTGAACAAAAGGATGATTTTCAAAGCAAACTTCCTTGCAAATTAATATTTCCATCCAAAATCGGTCTTGGGCTTGTCAGCTTAACACGTCCTAACGAAATAATTCGAGAAAAGTCAGAATTAAATTAGTAGAAAAACAGCACTGAACAAAAAACATGGTTTCCAACTATAAATTATAAACAGATATATTCATTTATTCATTAATACAAGAATTTTAGCCATCTACTGCTAAAACAATTTTAGACGCCACGATTCAATACGCCAAAAAATACTCACAAACAAAAACCTTGGAATTATAAGACACTGTAGGAAATCCCTATCATTTTTTAACAATGAATAATAGAAGAAAAAGGACACCCGATATTGATTTAATAATGCAATGAAAAGTTTTGATTGGACATCCCGAAAATGGACTTATTTTTTTATGCGATAAAAACGGACATAAAACAGACAAGGTTAAAAATAAGTAATTTAAGTTTTTGTAAGAAAGCAGAGTGAGGCGAAGGTCGAGGTAGTTATCAGGAAAAAGTTGGGTTCAAAAGAGAAAGTTCGTATCGAAAGTGCGCATTGTGTTGGAAAAAATGACTAGGTTGATGGAACAAAGAAAAAACGAACGATCGTGGTAAAGTTTCTCAATTATAAAGACTGCAGGAATGCAGTTTTTCATTTAATGGAAAGAAAGCATTTACACTAACGGAGAATTCAGCTAGCATACAAAAGAGCTACGAAAAGGTCTCCTTGAAAAAGCAAAAAAAAATACGCTCTGAAAGTAAATAAAAATGGCTAAAGCGATTTCTAATAAATTAATATCGTATTAGATTATTTTTTTGTGAGTGTTATTATAATTTAAATTATTTTTTCAATAAACTCTAAATGACTTAAAACGAGAATTTTATAATTTCAGTCTTGGAAAAAATATGCTACCTTCAATCAACAAACTACTCGAATAAGTAAGACTTTAGAAACAGTTCTTGATAATATATTTTTAAACTATGATTTTCAATTTTATTTTCGGATTTTAATTTAGGTATTATAAAAACGGATATCAGCGAACATTTTTGTGTTCTTATTATTGCCACCAATAACAACAACGGTGATTTAAATACGTACAAAGAAAATATCGGAAAAGATCCCTCCATAAAAATAATTTAGAGGCTTTTAAACAAAAACCTAACGGTTGTTCCTGGAATAATGTATATGAAAGTAACTGTCCTGTTGTAGCTTTTAAAAACTTTTTTAAAAAGTTTCATGAAATATTCAACGAGCTATAGTTAGACCTCAAGAAATTAACAATCCTTGGATGACACCAGCTTTGCTAAAATGTTCCAAAAGAAATTTGTACCTTAAGTGTTTAAAACCTCGCTCAAATATCGACGAACACAAATACAAGGTTTAATAAAACTTTTTTTACAAGTTAGTCAAGTGGGCCAAAAAAAACTAATATTCTAAACAACTTGTGAAGTATAAGTCAAATGCTAAAAAAAACTTGGTCAATACTAAGCGAAAAGTAATTGATAGAAAAAAAAATACTGATATGATGGTATGCCTATAAATGTTAAATTCAAATAACATAACTATAAATAATTTATAACTATAATATTTTGTCAATGCTGGTCCAAACTTACACCTAATAATAGTGCGATGGAGTAAGATTTATTAAGCATCTTGATCCTACCATAAATGTAGAAATTGAAAATGTCATCTTATCCATACAGAGTTTAACGATGCCATTTTTTCTGTTATACGGAATAAATCAAGTGGTTTTGATGAAGTAACTAATAACGTTTTTCTTACTGTAGTTAAGAGTATACGAAAGCCTTTGTTTTATGTTTTAAATAAATTTCGCAACGATATGATTTTTCCGTTCTATTTAAAGTTGCTAGAGCTAATCCAATATTTAAAAAGATGATCTTTACTTCCAGTTTTTTAAAAAGTATTTGAAAAAGTTCTTTATAATAGAAAATTTAATCATTTTGCACCTAATCATTTATTTTATAAGAAACAGTTTGAAATTCAAAAAGGGTACTCCATCGAATATCGAGCTATTTCAGAGTTAACTGAAGAAATTTATTATTCTTTTGAAAAAAATTAGACACTAAGTTTATACTTAGATCTTTCAAAAGCATAATCATGAGTTATTCATTTATCGAAATTGAGGCATTATGGGATAAACATAAAACTTTCGAATGGGTGAAAAACTACTTAAAAATATGAAGCAATGTAAAGCAATGTAAAGGTTCAGGTACTTTAGGTATATTATATGGAGACCTGTAAGGTTCTATTTTAGGATCGTTATTGTTTTTAATTTACTTTAATGATATGTATAGAATCTCTAACCTTATATCTACAATTATGATACTAATTTGTTTTTAAATAACAGCAACATTAAAAACTAGTTTACAAGTATGAATGATCAACACCTCTCACTTTGGTTTATAGCAAATAAACTGTCATTAAGTTTAACAAAAAATCAAGTTTGTACTGTTTCATAAAGGATGATTCGCAAAAAATTTACCTTTAAAACTTTCGTTTTTATCTATTGATGGAGCGGAAGTAAGAGAGACAAATTCTATAAAATTACAGGAGTGTTGATTGACCAAAACCTAAGTCGGAGTAGTCATATCAAAATTTTGGCAACTAAACTATTTTACTTCGCAAAATTATTATATTTTAGTATTTTTCATAGTTAATATCACTTGGAGAGTATGTATGTATCAAACAAACCTGCTAAATTTATTCAAACTTCAAAAAAAGGTATGTCGAGTTTTAAACTTTAAAGGGAAATACTTATACTTACTCTTATACTCGAAATGAATTTTTAAAAATTTCTACCAAATAAATATTTGCCAAGCTTTAATGTTTATACGACGCTTTAAACATAGTACTTTACCTAAATTTTTCAATACCTTAATTGAAAAATTTTCTAGTTTAAATATTCTAACAATTTTAAACTTCCATATATAAAATCCAAGTTTTTATAGGGAGTTTTTTATAGGTTACAGAGGTTTAAAACTGTGGAAAGATTTTTCGGATAAAAGTTTGAGAGATCTTAATTATAGTTTCTCTAGTTTTAAATTTTATTTAAAACAACATCTGTTGATTTATGCATGAATTTAGTTTAACATTTTCGTTTATATTTTTTAAACAATTTATCTCTTAATTTTGGTATTTCTTTATTCTTACAAAGGTGGTCTATGAAACGATAGTTAGGTTCATTTTTTTTTTAGATAGAGTTATTTGCTAATATTTTTTTTTAATCCGAAGATGTGATTTTAGCTACCTAATTTTGGTAAAACATTGCGTGTTATTTTTTAAATGATTACACTGCCAGCTTTATTATTTTTGCCGATTTCGTACATTTACAATGGCTTTATCAAAAATAAGATTTTTTGAATTACCTTTACATGATTTATTCATTGTATGTGAGTGCTTTACAACATTATAACCGATACACCTTTCTATACATTTTAGTTTTACTTTACTCATTTTTGGGCTCTGTATTTTGAAAAATTTTCTTTCGAAAGAATTGAAACATTTTAAGTAAATGCATATTGGTTACCACATATATATTTTCAACAGGGAGGTAGTAACCAGAGTAATCTCCTAAAACAAGGTATTATTCAAACCGTAAAACTATTAGTATGACTAAAAATTATATACATACTCAATCACTTCTTAAACTATAAATTTCTACCCTCTGAAAAAACTACTCGATATGTAAAAAGAAAAACAAAATTGTTATAACAAAAATCTATTAATAAGAATGAAAATAAGCAAACTGCACCACTACAGTCAGTCCCTAAGTGTTGGTTTTCTTTTAACCTACTCCCACACTCTTCTTCGCCTACTATCTAAATGTGAATATATCATGCACTAAAAATTAAGAACTTTTTAAGTTTTATCCAGAAAAAAATTTGCGCAGATAATAATTTTCTAAAGTATCGATATTTATCGATATTTAAAATTTCATTTTCCTTTTCGTTAAACCACATAGAAGCATCAACGAAAATTTCTACGAGAAATGATATTGATTTTTTTGGTATACAAAAAAAAATGAAATGAAACACAAAACGAATAAATCTTCTGTATTAAAATTGGCATATTTGAGGGCGTTTCGATTCAGTCAAGTGACGTCTTACTAACTCGCTCAAACTCAGTTAATTAAACTCTACCTTGTTTAAACTATGTGTTAATTTTAGGCTCTCTTTCATTTTTCTTTTTTTTTTTTTTTTTTAACTACAAATATTTTATAAAAACAAATCGTAAGCATTTTAATGTATATTTTTCGAATGTATATCCAAATTGAGTTCAAAATTCAAAATTCAATTTAATTATTGAAAGGTTATGTTTATAAAATGAAAAGAAAACATTTTGAACTTTTAGATATTTTACATTACTACACAACAAAAGAATAACCGTTCAATACAAAACAAAAAGGTGATCGTTCAAACTTTAGCCTGCAAGAAATTAAGCATAGAAAATGGTCAGTTTTTCTACAACGATCGAGTTCAAAGAAAGACAGAATTAGATTAAAAACGAACATGAAGGTTTGGGGGAGTCTAACGAATCAAAGGCTATGGCTTCCCACCAAGGAATAAAAGTGCAATGTTCGTCAAAAGCAGGGAAATTTTTCATTAAAAAAAAGACCAAGCTCCAAAACGCGCCAATTAAAACAGCAGTTTTGAAGCAAGTTGGAATAATATATGTAATCTACCAAAAGTAGGTTTTTTCAGCTTAGTCATGTTTTGACTATTTTTCCAAGTGGGATGAGGCAAAATCGATCCGAGATAAAACAGCACCAACGGTTGTGAATTGTAATTACGAAATTATTTGTCGCCATGGCTGCTTTCCGATTCAGATCAACGACCAAGGCAGGGAATTTCTAAACATCGTTGCGGATGAACTTCACCTTCTAACAGGCATGAAACAACGTATCACAAATGCGTACCTGCTATGACAGAGCAGAAAATGTTCTGCGCATCCATAGATTTTGGAGAATTTAGGCTGATTTGGCATCCCTCACTTGAGCAATGATAATAATGGCTGAGCAATTGCACCAAGGACCGGAGCGGGGAAGGACAGAAAGCAAGCTTTTCATTTATTTATTTAACGTCGGTAACGCTTACATAGCTGTATATGAATATAATTATATATTAATAAACACTAATATAGACCAACACATTTTTATATTTTTTTATATGTAAATTATAAAATAATTAACAATAAAACAAAAACACACAAAGAACTAATTAATGACATATTGGACATGTACATGATTTGTGCCTTAATAGCTCATTTAAAATAAGGAAACGATTTTATAAAGAAAACACGCTTTAAAAATAAGTGAGTTTGTGCCATAACTAGATTTTCTTGCATGTGGGAGATTTAAAATAAAAGAATTTCTGAGAATGTATGGTGCATCTTTTTAGGAAAAACTATCCAACATAAGTTCAGGATTTAGTTTGTTGACAGATTTATATGTTTCTGTCATTAGACTCTGTAAATATTTTTCATGAACGCTGATTGTATTTTCCAAGAGAAGCAATTCTTTAAAATCAAGTTCAAAGTTATTGTGAATTACCCGTAAGGCTCGTTTTTGAACACGATGGATAAAGTTATAATCAGTTTTCTTACAAAACATCCATATTAGAGGGCAATATAAAAAAACTACATAAAACATAACTATTGACGAGGGTTCTCCTTTGTAAAATATCCAAATAGCTAATAAATCTAAGCAGACAAGAAAGTTTGATATTTGCTATAGTACATAATTTTCTTATATGTTTCGAGAAAGTCAATTCAGAATATTAATTCCTAACAGTTCCACTTCATTTTTTACAAAAACATCTATTCCACCAATATTAAAAGAGATTGGTGGGGTTTTCATTCCCAAGAACATTATTTAAAACTTTGCAGGGTTCGTTGCCATAGAGTTACTGTTAAATCACTCCTGATATTCTTCCTTGCAGGGTTCAAATTTTGGAATTTTCTGTCTGTTTCGAGTAAACTCAGCAATTAGTTGATCGATGTATTATTCTATCGTTTGCTCCTCAACTATGGTTGGGTTATACAGAAATGTCTCTAAATAGAAATTTGGAATTTGGACTAATTCACACAACACACTAGCAATGTCTCTACGCGCATGCTTCTCTGTATCTATCAATTTTTGTGCAACCCGTTGAGCACCGCACGGCTTACAAAGCAGAGTCACGGACATGGTCCCTACACAACATAGCTTACTCATTTTTGGGAATATAGACATTTGCTACAGCATAACACTACACCATTTTTTCTAAAATGCCTTAAGTCCACCATATAATAAAATACTAGTGTTTTACTGCCAATAGTCTGAAAACCTTATGCTTTCGAAAAGACAGGCTTTTGAAAACAAAATGGCTTTTCTTTACAGATTTTTTTCATCTCATGTTTAGTCTGTTTTTCATTGACCATTATTCCAAGAAGAATTTTTTTTTGTGTAACTTAGTGAAAGTTGACTTACTTTACACTTACATGAAATTATTACTTACAGTGCTGTTTCACTTTAGTATTACTAATTAAAATAACATGAAGAGGGTTGTAACTGGTTCAAGTGTCTCAACCGAAGCCAGGGTTTTTGACAAGCCAAATTCGGAAGAAGAACATTGTTCATTGGCTGTGTTTTTTAAAAATTGGTCTGCTGTGAGAGTTTTTGGAACAGTGGTTAGACAAACTGGTCAAAAATTTATAATCAAATTGGATATTGATGGGGTCGAGACTACTGCTGACATTGATTATTTGCAAAAAGAAAATTTTGATTGTGAAAGGCAGATTGAAGTATGGAATTTTTTCCCAAAAATGTTTTCTGTTATTTTCATATAATATGAAAAAGCAGTATTAAAAATTCAGGTTAAATTTTTATGTCAAATTTTTTCAGCTCTCGTTTGATGACAATGGTGGATTTTAAACTTCACATCAGTTATAAAGAAATTAATGTGACTGAGTAAAGCGCACATCGATTAAGGAAAAGAAATTGCTGACAGAAAGTATGTAGCAGAAACAACTGGTTCTTCAAATATGTTTTATTTCATTAAAACTGTACGACATTTGAAGCACAAGCCTTTCCACACAGTTTTATAGAGAAATGTTTAGTGTTTCATTTTCTTTTTGATGTTTTTATTTAGAGATAAATTGCTAACATTTGTTTTCCTTTTTTGCAGAATAAACCTTCATTGATGAACCCAGTCCTTCTCGAGCTGTTCAATGTGCAGGTAAAAATTTTTTCTATTTCATGGCATGTTTGGTGATCATTATTTGAGTTCACTTTTTAAGATTTTTAAGCATTCGTTCTTTTGTAATTAGGCTCATAGCTCACGAGATAATTTCAAAGATTTCTCATTTTTCTTTTTGATATTTTTATTAAGAGACAACATTTGTTTTTCTTTTTACAGATCAATCTGTCATTGATGATTGTGTTCCCAGTCCATCTCGAGCTATTCAATCCGCAGCTAAAATACCACTTTTTTTGCTCCATACCATATTTTGTATTCATTGTTTCAGTTTGCTTTTAAACATTTGTAAGGATTAATAATAACCATTACACAAATAACTAAGCAATGCCCTTCTGTGACCAACGTAAGAATCGTTCTTAATTTCAGATACAAATCCTATTCAATTCGATTACAGGCTATGAAGTTGATCAAATGGAAGTATGTTGATTCTTTTCAGACAAACCATTGAAAATTTTACAATCAACATTAATTATCTGCTGTTTCTTGTGACTCATTTCATCTCCTGGCACTGGTTCTCACTAAATAATTTAAAAAAAAAAGAAATTTTATGAGTAGATTGTTTTTGCATACTGCAGAAATAGTAATTTGATATTTGATGATGAATTTTTCAAGAAGAAACTTTGGTGAAGTCAGAAGAATTTTCGAAAGTGCTTTGTGAATTTTAGCTTAAGAATGATGCGATTCTGTAAAAATCAACAATTTTAAGAACTTTTACAGTTTTCTTTCTGTGTTTTTTTAATGACTTTCTTTTTCTGCTATGGACTGGAAATTCCATTTCCTTCTGTTGACTATTCTTTTAATCATCTTTTCTTTCAATGCAGTAGTCATGATTTATAAAATCTTCTTTTTCTGATTCCAGGGGCCAAAGCTGTGAGTGAAACTGAGCAGCTGAGACAGAAAAACATTGAACAAAAACAACAAAATATTAAAAGCCCTTAGTTTTCCAGCAGTCAGTTAGCTGAAATATAATCATCATGTTCCTCATACCTCAACTAGAAAAAAAAATATTGCTCTTCAGTTCCTGACACTTCAGAAGATGATAACGAGAACTTATAATAAACTTATACTATGAACAATATGATAGTATATAAATTACCCGGACAAAAAATCTGATAAATTTAATAATTTGAAAAAAATAGTTTCTAGAAGTAAAAAAGGGGTGATATTTAAGTGTGACGTGAGTAATTTTTAGTGACGTGACATACATAGTGCAAATTAATGATCTTCTATTTTAAGGCAAATAAACATTGTAATTTCGATTATTTTCAAACTACTAAACCCTAAAAACAGTAAAACTACTCTGGTAAACAACCTTATGGCAACTAATTTTGGTGAAACCTTTTTGGTAGATGAAAATTTTGGAGGTTTTGTGGGAATCTCCTTGGCAGACGAGGAAATAATAAGACATTTGAAGGGGAATTTGAAAATCAATTCATTATATCAGTACGTCCATAACAATTTTCGACCTTTTTTACCGTTAGCATCATATATATTGTGTAAGAGCTGGTACTATATCATTTCAGCACACTTGACTAAAAAAAAACTGTATCTTCTTTCCTTTCAAGTCCTTGAAGAAAATTAACATTTAGTAGTTTTTCAAGGCATCGCACATATATTTGTTATCTCGTTTTTGCACCACCTTTCCTATCCATTTCCCTTCTTCACAATTACTAACAGAACATATTCCTTATATTTTTATTAGATTGATTTCCGTTTTTAATAATGTCAGAAACCTCCTTATTCAAAATACCGGTTAACTGAGTGTCATCAGCATTTATAGAAATTCCTTTTTTTTACGGCTATGTGGGGTTCAAAGATGACTTGACCTAAAAAATTCTTCTACAAACTTGCATTTTCTTCACAGACATCGATAACATGCATCTTTGAAATGCCTTTTACCTCAATAACACTATCTAAAGGTTTACTGTTCTTGTAATTTTTCATATTAGACTCATCAGTATGAACAATTTTAGTACTGTTAATGAGAATTTGAGGGTGCATAGACGAAACCTTGGCAAACTTGGACAACACGAAAATTTTTTGTTTTACTCATGACATTTCGCCGAAGAGTAGACTTAATTTTCGCACCAAATTTTTACCAAAATTAACATTTTTGAAATATTTTTTTAATTAAATCAGTGTTTAAGCCTAAAACGCATTTTTTATAATTTGAATAAATTGGCCACAGAAAACGCCACTTGAATTACATAGCAAGCAAGCATATAAATTATGTATCAATTAAATCTTGTCACAAAATTTTTGATGTGACGTATCACGAATATTTTTAAAAATAACTGAAAGAATAAAAACCTTTACACTTTGTAAACAAAAATATTTAAAATTTCAATTTCTCATTTGAGACTTAAAGACGTCTTTACTTAGAAACGTGTCGTGACGTAACAATGAAATCAACCATATTTTATTTTGCGAAATGCCTGGATAATAACATTTCAACCCAAATTTTTCAAAAAAAAAATGATTCATTTAGTTGTAGATACAACATATAAAACAAAAAATAGCAGTTCTTTTTATTTTTTCCTTGTTAATTTCATAGTTTGTTTATTGCACTAATCAGAGAAACTTTTTGCAAGTAAACCATGTCACAAATAATCAGTGTTTGAAAAATATTTTTTATGTCTAGAAGGGTAGGTCATCTTGAATCAATTACTAGGTTTTCTATTAATTGAAGTTCCAAAAGCACAACTTTGGTTGACATTAGTAGAGAATCGCGAATGGATGAACCTTCAGAATGGGTTGTGAATGGGAAGAAGGTTATCTTATAAAAGATGGCGTGGAAGTATTGAAAGTTGGGTTTGAGAAAATGCACCTTTTAACATCCAATGCTGGTCAATTCTGCATATTGAAATCATTGCAGAATGCCATCAAATGGGTAGATTTTGACAACGAAAAAATGTATACAATGGGATATAGTGGAGCTGGAGAAGACAATTGCCAAACAACGTGGCTACTCTTGAAATGGGTACAGAACCAACATACCCAAAACCAAAAAAAAACACGAAAGGTGAAATTTCAGCTAGGAAAATGGAAATCTAGGTTAAAGAAATAGGTGGTGAACTCTGGTCAAGAGTTATCATACTTTACGCAGAAAAGAAATGGTGAAGTTGTAACAAAGCAAACAAAAAAGCGATAGACCACGCCTCCACGCAAGGACAGTTGCATAATGAAATGTAATGAAAAGTTAAAAGTCTTAGAAAGAATAAATATTGAGTTTTATAAAACTGGAAGCAAGGGCAAACAGTTCCTGCAAATAGCCAATTTTGTTTCTCAACAACAAAAAAAAGTCAAGAGCGAGAGAAGCACAGAATTTACTAGGTCTTATTAATGGAAACTGTGCCAGTGTGCTCAAAAAAATTTTTGAACACACTGTCAACTAATCAAAAAAAAGTGAGAATTTTTTCCAAGAAAAAAATGACACTGTTGCGCCAAAGGCTGATGAAAGAGGGGGAATTAGGGCTTTTATAATCTTGAGTGAGATGACATACGATCAGCAACACCGAGACATTGTTTGTTTTCATTTAGGGATGCTTCAGGCCCGGTTATTCCAAATGATGAAGGTGGATAATAAATGCCCGTGATTTAAAGTGAATACTTCA
>JAUZNK010058235.1:0-15167 GCA_035046665.1 Euphysa ruthae
ATATTACGTCAAAAACAAAGCAAAGCAAACATTACTATATATGGACGTAATATTACGTCAGGGACATTTTCAGCCCGTAAGTCGCCCGACGTAATATTACGTCGCAGACATTTCTGTACCATTTTCGGTACCATTTTCGGTCGACGTAATATTACGTCAAGGACTGTTAAAGGGTTAAGATATTATGTTTGATTTAACCATTTCCAGTCTGAGGTTAATTTGGCAGTATCTCTCAACCCAAAATTATGTTTTCTATTGCTATAAAAACTGAACTACTAAAGATCAGTTATGACTCATATTTTTTCTCATAGCTTTTAAAATGTGAAAAAAAAAAAAAATTTAACTTTTACGAGTCACGTGACCAAAAATATTAGGCTTTTTTTTTTTTTTGCAAAAATTTTGACTTTGAAGTATAAAGTGATTATGGAAAATGTTTATTGTTGTTGTAAACCTTCTTTTGATAAGCAATGTAAATTACATACAAAAACCTTCATCAGAACCTAAAATACTCCAGCTTGCCTAAAATTGTAAAAGTAAGGAAAAACAAAGTGCTGAATGTAACATTAACCTAAATAATCAATCAACAACAAGAGAAGAAGACTAACAAAATGATCAACATAAATTTAGCCCTGCATTCTCTTTGTAAACAAAATATTTATCCTCATTTTCTGCTGCAGCATTTTCAGTGTTCTTCCACCACAGCAGACCCAATCCCACGTCCAGGTCTAAGTCCACCTCGAGTGTGTACACGCCTTGCAGCACGACAACAAAAACTACCTCTTTCACCCCCTCTGATAGGAGCTCCTTGCCGTTCTCTAACACAAACTCCTCGCTTCATTAAATATGACATCTAAGATCTCATCACTATCATTATACAACTTTTTTGGAGTTGCCATTTCACTAAAAATCAAACAACCATTTCTGTACAGAAAATGTTATTACCAGCAGTTTGCCTTGCGTTATGGCACAATTTATCTACAAGTAATAAATCAAAACAACATAAAAAATTTTTGCGTGGAAAGCGCCCGAAAATGCCCTCGAATGATTGAGCCGTATTATAGACCATAGTTCACTCCAGTCAAAATTCTTGAGTCGTACTACAGACCCTTAGACCAGAAAGGGTTAAAATTTTATGTAGAGTTTTGTTGAATGTAGGAATATATGGTAGATTAACAGAACAGATTGGGTCTTTTGCATTTGGCAAAAGGATTTGAATAGGCTTATTGACTTTGCAATGTGATTAGTTAATGAACCGTTGTGAATAGTTAACAAGTGTTGATTTTTTGTGACATGGTCATCTGCAATGTTTTGTTTTATTATTAATGTTCAAACATTATTAATATTTATTTTATTAATTTGATTTCAAATTTATGTATTGATCAATGTCAGTTTACAGTGATAGATAAAAATTTATTCGGAGGACGTTTTACGAAGGTGTTGAGGAACCTGATAGAGTTGTTACATTTATTTTTGATTGTGAACTTTATTTGTCAATGGAGATTGTTGACAATTTCAAAAAAAAAATGTTTTTTGATTATTGCAAGCATGTCGTAGACAAAGTTTTTCCATAGTTTTGTTACGCATGAAGTGGCGATTAGAGTATTTTTTTTGTGGGATTGCATGTATATCATGGCGATGACATCAATCATTGCCAAGATATGCATGTGGAACCACCCATTGAAACGCCATCTGTTTTCAAATAACATTTTGTTTCAAATCGGATATAAATAATAAATATATAATATAATTTCAAAAACATTATACATGTGCAGACACATGTGTTCGTATATAAATAGTCTAGTGGGCTTATCTAGTCATCTGTCCTCTCTTCTCCATCCGACCTAGTCCTGAATCCAGTATAGATGGATTCAGGACTATTTGCATTATTTCATAATTATATGCATAAATAAATATATGCATTATTTCATAATTCTTTAAAGAAAACTGTATATTTGAATTTATATTTAAATTTTAGGGGTTTAGCACCTTCATCTGAACGAAACTCTCAGCATTCTCCACGAAAGAAAACTGTTAAATCTTCGAAAATTGGCTTAGATATTGGTGATACAGTCATTCTAGGAAAGTCTAACAAGCATGAGAAAGGTGCTTTAGTGTTTAATCACAAGTTATTAAAGTTTGGTATAGTTACTGCATGCTCATCAACTGAAGAAAAATCAGAAAATGATATCTTAAAGAGACAAGTACAAGTCATTTACTTTACAGGGGAGGGTCATCATTCATATGACATACAACACACTGAAACCTGGGAAATGAAAAACTTCATATATTTGGAAGAAGAAAATGAGTTTACTGGTGAAATAATCAGCTTTGATGGACCGTATGCAATTGTAAGGCACAAAGAGAGGTATTTTAAATCGGAACAACTTAAAGTTTATTTTACATCGTCTCTTGAAAAGATAGATATAGATTCAAATATTTTTCAGAGTCGCTATCATAAATGTTTGTATATGACTCCAGTACAGGTGTTTTTGAATGACAAATATACAGTTGCAGCTATTAGTTGTTGTGAAGCAGGTATAACAGTTTTGTTTAATCGATTGTCTGATGGTCAAACATTTCTTACTATGCCAAACATTGAAAATTGTAATTCAGGTTGGTTTACTTGCGGTAGACCTGAGATGCCTGATGGAAAAAGAATAAAAAGTTTGTCTGTTACAACTACAGTTGAATACGAAAGTGTTAATTCTGAATATGCTAATCTTTGTTTAAAGCAACAAAAGAAAAAAATAAGAATTGAACATAACTGTAATATGGAACGATTAAATTTCAATAGTACCGGGTTTAATAATGTCTTAGATGAAGCAAAATCATTATCAGAGCTAGAGAGTTTGGTTGAACGCCATGTATTTTCACCAAAACTATCTCGTTCGATGTCTACACCTAATACAATTTCTAATTCATTAAAACGTAAACATTCGTGTGCGACTTTCGATTCGGTTTCGTTAAACTCTACAATTAAACCACAGATTTTTTCTCTTTTGGGTGGAAACTCAGGTACTGTTAGTTTTTTGTTAGACAACAAAAACTGCTTTTATCCTGTATGGTATGATTGTTGTTTGAGAGAGAGTCCGTTGTTTGAGATGGGTCCGATGACATCATTTGCGCTATTTGAGCATGGTTGTTCTAACAAGGGGCAGAATTTCTTGACTGTGGTTACAGGTAAATTTTATTTTGTTTTGTTTCTCATCAATACTTTTTATTTTCAGACCATTTAAAAAAATTTTTTGCATCAAACAGAGAAATTTAGCGAGAGAAATTTATATTTATTCTTTTCAGTTCTTCAAATAAATAATTAAAATATAAATAGAGAAAGAGTATCAAAGTTTTTAGGGATTTTAATTGATGAAAATCTTTCATGGAAGAACCAAATAAGTCCAGTACACTCAAATTTATCTAAAAATATAGGAATTCTTTACAAATTTAGACATATATTACCTAAATATTTGTTAAGGAAACTTTATTTTTCATTCATTTTCATTTATCTTATGGAAATATAGCATGGCCTAGCACAAACAGAACAAAACTTTACATTACACTGATAATTAATTTAATTTCACGAAATTGTTTATATGCTAAACAATTTTTCAGTTAAAAGTTTATAACTTAATATTGGTATATTTCCACTTAAAGAGCTCAATAACAAGAATGGTAAATATGGCAAACATGGTTGGTAAACTGATGAAAAATTGGTTTCGTATGTAACAAATAACATGGTATAGTTGTTTTTAAGTCACATCTTTTCTATTAAAATTCAAAATAGTAATTTTAAATATTGAGATAATTATGTAATTTATTCTACTCAACATAGATACTTTAACATGGAGGCTATATTATATATGTAATATTTAAAACATTAGATTTATTCTAAACAGCTGTGGAGAAGAGAGTTTTAATTCTTTCTTAATAAACAAAAATGGAATAAAAAATTCTCTTACACCTGGAAAAGTTCTGAGAAGTGCTTATCAGGGAACTTTTTGGAGGGACCGCAAATGGTACCCTATAGGGTATGCGTGTCAAAAAATACCTTTACGAGGATAATGCCTTTTAAGGTATTTTTCATCAAACTACTCGAAACGGTATTTATTAGTTACTGCATGAGTAGTATTATAAGATGCAAACAAAAGCAACCGGGGAAAAAAAGGTAATATTAAATACACTTTTAAGCATTTTATTATATATGTATTCTCTTTTGGGTAATTTTTAACACTTTGGTATTAAAAAAGTTTCTTTATAAGTACTGCAAATATACCATAAAAGGCGATATGCCCTTTCCTTCACCAATTAGTTCTTATACTAGAACTTTCAAGCCTGTATTGTCTTCTTTTTTACGATATTACAGTTGGTCGTTAATGCTCAAAAGAAGAAAAATTAAACTTATTTTTTGTTGATAGCCAACATATCCGAGGTGTTTTGTGGGATTTTTTTTAAAAGCAACGCAAATTGATCTGCTCTTATACTATACTTCACAGGAATATCTAAACTGATAAAACATTTATTTTGTGTATAAAACTGTATAAACATAATATATAAAATACGGTGTACTTTCACATTATAATATGCCTATCTATATCAATTAAAAATTCTCGCGTACGTTTTGCTTATAAAGTTTCAAAAATAATTAAAACGTCAATATGGTATTTTGTTATAATGTGCAAGCTTGGTTTTATTTACATAACACGTAATAATATCATTTCTAGTGTTAATGAGAAAATTACAGAACAAAAGGATAATAAATTTCTGTTACTAGAACCTTTGCTTTGTTTCTTACATAAAAAACAAAATAGTTACCAAAATACTTTTCGGATATAATTTGGAATATTTTAGAGGATTGATGTTAGCATACAACTGGGAAGTTACGTTTACATTTGATAGCGTAACTTCTTATTTGTTTGCCACTTAGGGAGGTGAGCATAATGCCATAAATGCAATCCAAAAAATATTTTCGTAGTTCTCACAAGAGTTAGGGGTTAGGCTTTTGCCAAACAAAATAATAATTTTGATTTTAATAAACTTCTTATTCTGCTGACTGTATGCTGACTGGACTAGATCTTTATTACGCATTCAAGAAATGATGAAATTAGTTATGATAATATGTCAACTTTTATCCAAATCCTATATCCTAGCCCTGACTTCTTCAATCTGCTAATCAAAGTAAGGAATTTTTGACTGGTTTTGACTGAATCAAGGGAAAGAAAAACTAGCGTTTAGTGAACAACCCTAAAATGTAAATTTTTGACCCATTTACGCAAATTTGCGAAAAATCTAAACGGGCGTATGTATTATTTAGGTCTTCATCGAGAATCTACATAAAAAGGTTGATAAATATGTTACGCATCCTTGTATCAATTTTGCCTCTGATGGACCAAAAACTCCACAAAACATAAATTCAAATTAATTTTAGTGATATTCACACGTTTAATGATTTTCAAGTACGAAGGGACACAATGATGTAAGCCTCCTCTTTCTTAGAATCTAGTACAGAGCATGTTTCTCATGGTATAGATATAATTCCTAAAATATTTGCTTACATTTAAGATGTTTTCTTAAATTTAATTTTAGTAACGAAATTCTTTTGTTAAACATCATAAATTTTTCACAAAAATGAATTATTACCTCTTAGAACCCAGGGTTTATTTCTATTAAGCATTTGATAGTAGCAAATTCTTGGACAATTTTTGTTTGTCTGAATGGGAAGGTTTTCTCCTTTGCGTGTGCTATTGCCTCTAGGTTTTGTCTATTTTTGGGTAAAGTAGACTCCGTCAGCAGCCGATCCTCAGAAACAGAAATGGATATGGCACCCTTTCCCTCTGGCAAATTGGAAAGGTAGTTGTGAATGCTCCAAATTTTTTGCTTGTTTTGACAACGTTTGGTTTATGTTTTTTCCTGTAAATTTCTCTCTTACTCTCTTACCTCTGCAATGCCACCAGATCTTTTTCTCGATTTTTTGATTTGCATAAAACAACATGAACCCGTCGCATCATACTGAGATGATGTAGGATACCTAAACAAAAATTATGTACTTTAGTAATAAGGAAAATGGGGGTTTGTGGTGGGAAGAATGACCGTTAAAGCTTACAGGGTTTTCATTACTTAAAAGGACCTTACGGCTGCATTTTTTATTTCATTAATTAAAAGGGTCCCTGGCTCCAGTAAAAGTTTTGGAATTCCTTCACTAGACTGTATATTGATACTATTTTCATGGATATTATCATATGAATCCTGTTTAATCATATGTTGTTGGTATGACTTCTCTTTATGTTGGTTAATTTATATGGCTACTAGTGGATCTTGGGCACTTCGGGCCTGATCTGCTAATTTTTTATATTTGGGATACGCTGAAAAATCTGCAAAAAATCAAGTAGCCCTTGCCAACTCCTAAAATGACTAGCAATATTTATTGGACAAATAATTAATTACAGAAATACGTCAAAGAAACTTCTTCCTCAAATCAACTTCTCCCAAAAATTGTTTTAATTTTCTAATCGTAATAAGAATTATTTTGTGTATGACACACTATATTAAACTTGAGTATGAAATGTGTATTTTAATTGTTATTTATGGTGGATTGACAAAAGCAGAATAGGTCTCACAACCCATGCAACGCAGTTAGATATATCTTTAATTTTAATCCAGAGGGAAATAAACTGACAGATTGTATGCTTCTATGGTAATAGTAATAAGAATATGAAAACTAGATTTACATATAAACTGGTACACTCATGAAATGAATCTTTTTATATGTCTGCATGCTCACTGCAGCCTGGTAGTATATCTGTGTTCGACCTTTTCAGAGTTGTACTTCTTACCATGATTTTTTATGAGGAACAGCCATGGCCAAGCACGTTTGCCTGATATAGCTGAAGAGTTTTCCTTGGCAGATAGCGTTTCTCTAAAAAGAAAGCACAAATAAATTTGGGTACATTTATTTTATAGTGTGGAAATTGTAATAATGTGGACGCACTTCTATTTTTAATTTGATACCAATAAAAATTGAGCCAAAATCAGTCTTAAAATCTCAAGGTACAGTCACAAAAAAATCCTTTACACCTTATTGCATTTATTAATGGCAAAATTTCAAAACAGCAGAAAGGAACCGGTTGGTTATGGATTGCACACTTCCTAGACAACTCTTTATGGACCCTGTCAACCGAGCCAAGATGCAAAAATGTGTTGATTAAAAGTCTAACCATAAAATTGCATTTACCCTAGAAAACATACAAAAAATCTTGAAGATACCAAGATATGTGGTTCATCACACAAGGAGTCAAGTAAGGAAGAACTCAACAATAGTGAATCAACTAGTGATAATTCAATCAACGAGCAACTTCATTTTCTGCAAAAGCAAATCAAAGTTTTGGGAGAGGATGGTAGTCATGCAAATTCAAAATATCAACTAATATAAGTTTTCTGCTTCAGTGATAACATATGAATGGTAATGATTGTCCAAATAATTAATTAGCATGATGTCGCCTTGAATTGTTCGCAATTGACATTTGCGGGTGGGTTTAGTTTCATTTATATTTTGCAGCTTACAGTAACAGTGCTAAAGTTTCAAAAGAACCCACCTAGTGCATGAGCAGCAAGATTATCTGCAATAATCACAAATATTGTTCCTAAAAATGATATTGAGTCCCTAAAAAATTAAAATGACTTCCATTTCATTTTCTTTTAAAACAGGCATAATCTTTGGTAAATAGTGATACAATAGGAGAAGGTAAATATCACAAAACCTATATTGTGCAGGAAGATTTCTAAGAACAAAATAAAATGCTGCTGTTTTATACTTGACAGTTTTGTTGCCAAGTAGATTAACAAAAAAAAAATAGAATCATCATGATATCCCATTACTTGAGTTCTTATCTTAGAATCTTATCTTAGAATTTTAAAAATCATAATTTAAATTATCCCCAACTCCCTTAATCTATCATCCTAAGGATCATCTTTACACAGATTACTACAGATTTAAAACATCTTCATGCTTTAAAATGACTTCTAAAGTTGTTAAAGAATGTTTATGCCAAAATATGTCTTAGAAATTGATTGCACCATAATTACGAATAAATAGAACCATCATGGTACAACTGAAAGTTTTTACACTGTCTAATTAAAAAGATTATAATCGATAATTGAACACATTCAAAAAAAAAAAATAAAAACATAAAAAATAGATTGATGAGTTATAAACACATGTTTAAGTATATTGTTGTTTTGATTTTTACTCTTTTTATTGAGTAGAATAGAATTTAGCATAGTGGTGATAAATTAAAGTAACGGATATAAATAACAGCATAGCGGGCCCCATGCTACAAGACCATAGCTAGAACTCTGCGTTAAGTTAGAAATGTCAAAAACTATTTTCGGCTATAAAATGGGCGTTTTCTCTCCAAAAGCAATATTTATTTTATTTTATGTAGAGCGCATCTTTTGAAGTATATAGAAACATCTACGAATCTCTTTGTTTTTTCAGTATTGGTCCCAAATAAATTTATATAGTTTATTGTTTTTGGACCTAAAAGTATTTATCTTAATTAAATTTTCCAATATTTTTAAAAGATCTTTGGAATCGCTTTTCGAAAATCCTTTTTTGGTCCAATCATTATTTTCCTCAAAACTTTATTTTTTTCTCAATAAATAATAATCCAAATAGTTCACATATACTACATGGAAGGCTTTTTATGATGTTGGAATATTTATATAACCGATAACTGTCCAACATCGTCTATTTCAAAAAGATTAATTTTGTCCAGGTCAAATTTTTTATAGCAAAAATTGCTTTTATAGCAAGAAAATTTTAAATTTGTTATCAATAAATTAAATTCTGGTTATGCTGAAATTTTAAGTTTTAAAATTTAGTCACTAAGTGCTTATTAAATTCCTTCTATTATTAGTTGTCAAAGAAAACCCTCTGATGAAGGCTATCATAAACGGTAATAAAAGAGACATTGAATTGCTTCTTACATCGTATAACAATAAAAAGAAGATGAAGATGAACAACAACTCGTTAAGAAACAAAGAAGTAGTTGAAATTGAAAACCATCATAACGTCATTAGAGAACATTGCAGTGGTAACCAAAACATCATGCATATTGCAGCTAGCAATATCTTAAGAACCAAGCCTCTACCATGTATGTGCTATTAGTATTGCTTTCCATGTGTATAAATCACCCAGTTTTTATAAGCAATGAATTATTAAGAATTCTGTTTGCCCTGTGATTTAAACATTTTTTTTTTTTTTTTTTTTTTTTTTTTTTGTTGAATATAAAGAATATTTGCAAAATTTTATAGCTGGTAGTCATGGAAACATTATGGATGTGAGGAGTGAGAAAGAAAACTTTGCTCTTCAAGAACTCCTAGAAAGTTCTGAGAACTGGTCATATGTAAAGGAACTGGTGAGTATTTAGTTAATTTCTCAACCCCTTCTCTAGCCTGCCCTAAAATTCAATATTCATCATCTGTCATCAATCAAATTTTGATGTCCTGATTATAAATATATGAAAGGAAAAAGGAATATAAAAGGTTTAGATAGACAATGTTGGAAACAAAACGTAAATTTTTTTATGTGTCTGTAATACATGTATATATCTAATTCATTATGTTTTTTCACTTTACATTTATAACTTATTCTAACTGATAACTGATATAAAAAAAAGAAAGACAAATTTTTTGGTATTTTTGATATTTTTGATTTATGCACTGGCATTTAAACTTTAAAATTTAAACCTTAATTTGCTGTGTCTTATTTTAATTTAGGGTACCATCTAATTAAATAATTAGCCTGGTGTGTATAGAATGTGTAGCCTCAATGAGATGATCCTATTGTATTTGATTGAAAAAAATCCAGGGATCCATTAGTCACTTACAGCTTTTTTTCACTCTAAAGCATTTAAGCAAGCATTGTAAGATGTTGTCTCTTAAAATTTGATTTTATTAGATCTAGTTCTCAAATAAATATAAATATGCAATGAAATGGAATTTGTGAACAGTATAATGTATGCATAATAAGCAAAGTCTGTTTAAGCTTAAAAAAATCTTAATAAAAGAATTTGACTTTTTAAAGTGAGATATAACACGTGCAATGTTTTTATTGGCAAATACCTGCTGGTAATGACAAATGTTTATGAATGTGAAACGCACATAAATATCTTTTATTTGCTTTATATATTTATAATTAAATAATTGACCGACCTAAATTTCTAAATTCCTAAGCTCCTGGATTTTTGAACATTTTTAAATCAAGGGGTTAAAGCCATGATCAAGTTTTGAATTGAATTGGGTCCATGCCATTATTTAATTGAGGTTAACTTGATGTTAACACCTTGTTTGATAACTAAGGCTTAATTAGTTTATTACAATGTATTGTTTTAGTTGTGTCAACGTGACAGTCATGGTTGTACACCATTTATGCGTGCAATCATCTCACAAAATCTACAGGGTGCATATATGATACTAGAAGCTGTAAAAGGAAATAGTAAATCAAAAGGAAAAGTGACTACTTCTTTAGGTGAATTATTTTAAACCACAAAATTGTAATAAAACATCAACTGTTTTGTTATATTATCTCTTGTTTATTCTTACAAATTCAGTTAATTTTAAGGAATTTATTTTACAAATCAGAGCAAATAACTGTCGTTTTGGCTCCCAGATTTAGCCTGGAAAGAAAATTCACTGTCTTGTATACATAAATTTTTCATTTTTTCTTTGAAAGTTGAATACAATATTTATAGCTGTAAATTGAATTTTTTTTGTTGCCTTTAACAGGCTAGGCTAGCCTGATTCTAAATAAAATTTTCTTTTTTTCTAAATTAAAATTTTCTTTCTTGCCAAACTGTTTAAGATTCCAAGTTCTAAAAGTTGATTTTTTGTAAAATCTTATAAACATTTACTCAAGTTTTATTTTCACTGAAGAAATAAGGCTTAGACTAAAGCAGACATTCCTAAACTACACTTGTATATAAACAAACCTTCCCAGTTGCATCTTAAATTTTGTCTTAGGTCTTTTATCCAGTTTTATGAAAAATTATTTTAGATAGATGCTTTCTACTGTTTTTAAAATTTTAACAAAAGTGTTTACCACTACCACCATCCAAATAAATACTTACCAATAAAAAGCTGCAAGCAGGCAAAAACAGGTTTTATAAAAAACAAAGATTTACCTTTATAACTTTGGTGATAGAAAAATATTCATTGAATCATCATCAAAGATTTCGTAAGTGCTATTATTTAAACGGTATGTCCGTTGATTAATTAACGAGTATTAAAAATGGAACAGTGCAATAGATAATGACAAGTCTTTTCCTTTTCAACATTATAAGCACAAAATTGGGTAACAGTGTCTTGATTGTTTGGCTTCATTTATGATATCTAAAATGACTAAAACAATTATTATTATTATTATTATTATATTTTCCTTTGTAACCAATAAATATACATTTATAATTTTGTTTAAATAATAGAAAAATTATTTTGTTGATATAAATCATTGGATAAAAATTGGTTTATAGGAGGGAGTCACTCATAGAGTAAGTGCTGACCAAAGGAGTGACTCCGGTTTTTTACTTTTTTTCCAAGACATCGGAAAAAGCCATATTAATTTTGATGAAACAATGCAACAAACTTTGATTAATAGATTATTAAGTACATACAACTTTAAAAACTAGTCTTTTAAATTGGGTTCGGTTTAAATCAAAAATTGATTCATATTGACTAAAGTTGCCATATTTCATAGAGAATAATCTGTAGATTTCCATCAGTGATTTGTTCCATTCAGTTTTTACCATATTTTACTGTTTTTAAGAGCTAGCTTTCTATTATTAGCACCACGGGTAACGTAATTATGAGTGTAGAGACTCCCAGAAAAGTATTTTGATATTGATAACGGAACGTTATTTTTAAAAGAATCGTATACGAGCATATGATTGAAAACAAGATTCGAGAACAAAGTTATATTCAAACTATGAAACAAAAATGATGCATAAGAGCAGAAAGACTGAAAGTTTATTATTCTTAGAGCAGACCTTTAAAGTAAAAATAATTTATTTAATAGATTGTTTCCAATCTGACCCCAAGCCTGACAGCAATAGCTAATATGAGAAGAAAAAATTGAAAAATAAATAGAAGGAATGGTACTATTATTAATGTAATGACGTATTTTTGAAAGCATGCTGTTTGATCTATTAAGTTTTTTAATTAGTTCATTAATATGATATTTCCATGTCAAACTCTCTTCAATCAAAACTCCAAGGTAAATAACATACGTTGAAAGGTAAAGACGTTTCCCGTTTAATTTTACCTTTAATTCATAGTCAATAGGTTTTCTTCTTCTGCGAAATACAATTAGCTCGGTTTTACTTATATTTAGGGAAATTCGGTTAGCATTTAACCATTTAGTAATACCACTGAGATCAGAATTAACCTTTTTACGTATAAAATATATTGATTTATTTACATACAAAAGGTTCGTGTCGTCAGCAAAGTGATGTAATACAGAATGTTTAACTGATTGAATAAAATCATTAATATAAACTAAAAAGAACAAAGGACCAAGAACAGACCCTTGGTGGACTCTTAATTTAATAGTTTGGATAAAAGATTTAATACCATTTATTGTTACGAAAAGCTTTTTGAAGATCGATAAATATTCACCATGCAAAATTGCCTGTATCTATGTCTTCGCGTATTTTCTCAGTAATGCTTATTAATGCATGAAAAGTGAAATGTTTAGATCGAAATGCAAATTGAAGCTCAGAAAGACAATTAAAAACATTCAAAAATTTCTTGGCTATTGGCAATTAACAACAAATTTATTTGTTAAATATATGCATTAAACAAAGTTTTGATTAGATGGCTACTTTTAACCGTGGTGGTCGTACTAGTACAATTTCACCCTTAGTTCGACGCCTTGCCAAATTAGCTATCCCCACTACTTGTTTTTTATCAAAATTTTGGGTTTAGCATTTTTTTATTATTTTAAAATCTTGATTAAAAAATGTTGTAAAATACCATAAGTAACTTTTTATTTAAGAGTATCATTGTAGAGACTAGCTTTATACGTGCCAACATTTGGCTACTTGGTGCATTTAAAAAGAAATCTTAAAAAAAGTAATAAGAAAATTGGGGGATTGGGAAATCGATCGCCGTAACTCTCCCATGCTAAGCCAGCGCTTTACCGTTTATGCTAAATCTCCATGTCAAAGTTTCTTAAAAAATTTTTATGATATCGTTCTATTTGCCCATTGTTTAAAAAAAATTTATCAGATTGTATTTGATTAAAGAAATTCTAGTGTCAATCGCTTGTGCATGTTTTTTATGTTATCCCTTGCATCAATGTCTTAGCGTCAATTTTATCAAAATTTGCAGTTTGATTTTTACTTGATGTGGTCCTTTGCAACGGGCCCTATTGAAATTTTTTTTGTCCGAATTTAAACAAAATTTTATGTTTTAGTCAATTTCTCAAAATTTGAAAAGTCTGTTATTTAACGCTTTACATGAGAACTTAAACAGAGAGAAAATGCTCAATCAAAGTCTTGTTTTTTTCCTGGTATTTTATTTACGTTTAATGGTTGATTATGGTCATTTTGACCATTAAACTTTATAACTAAATATATTACTCTTTATTAGTAACTTCTTAATTTAGCGATGTTCAATCAATTAAGTTTGTTTGAATTGCTTAGCTGTATTATTCCATATATAACTTAAATTTTAGTTTTGTGTTTCTTAAAATGTTATCTTTGATAGTTTCCAATGGTTTTTTTTTGTTTAGATGAAGATCTTTTCAACAGAGCAATATGTACGCCAACCTCTTCAGGGTTAACACCGATTCATGGTCTCATTCATAGCTCATCAAAAAAGCAATACTCACATCAATGGTCAAACACGTTAAAAATTTCAAATCTGCCACAAAATTACTCGCCACGTTTGTTGTTGAAACTGTTTAAATCACATTACCCATCAGCTTATCGAGCTTTTATACCAATTCCAAAACCTCAATGGCCTCAACATTCAGTGAGGGACAAACTTAAAGGTTTGTTAAATTATTAGTCCTCAAGATAAAGCACAGGCGGCAAAAATTTTCCTTCTTCTTTACTTATCTATTTTGATTTTTAAAGTTTTAGAAACGATAAAATTTCTCTTTATTGAATTTTCACTTTATACAAAATTAATTTATTTGTGCCAAATTTACATGGTAAAATAAATTTTTTGTTTACAAAAAATTTAAATATCCAAAAAAAATTAAATATTTAAACTTCTTGGAAAACTTGTGCCTTTTTAAGCAAAAATCCTTTTTGCAACACTTTGCTACAATTGCCAGTTTTTCATAATAACTAATACAAATTGGTCACTAAATTTCTTTCTATCACTCTAATTGTATATTGAAGGTTTAATAAAAAACAGTAAAGATCTTTTATATCATGTTCTTGTCAAGCTTTTTACCTTCATAAGGAGAACATAGGATTTCATCCATTTGCTTCATTATTATATTCTCGCAAATAAGATGAGAACGACTTCAGTCCAATATTTATGATATAAAAGCTGTCATAAAACTAATAATGTTTAGATAAGAAAACTAAATCAACATCACAAATCAATGATGGTCAGCAAAAAACTGAATTTATTCCATCATCACCAGCACTCAGGCCTACTGTTTATAGAACTTCAATAACAGCAGGATTGTCTACCTTATATAGAACGAATCGTTACCTTCCAAATCAAGCTGACGTCATCAAAGCTAATTCTAAGGAAGGTAAAGCGAAATTTATAGTCAACTCATTTATAACCCTTGTGTTGCCGGTTTTATTGTAGGTTTAAAATTGGTGATTCTGTAAGTTGCCCCTTTTTAATTTTTCTTTTTATATCTTGAAGTACTCATATTTTATTTTTGTATATTGAAGTTAAAACAATTAGTTTCAATGGTAGGAGAAATTGCTTCCAATGTGTAGCAGTCTCCTTCTTTCCACTTGTTTATCCTCCACCCAACAGCAAGCTTGCGAATCTGATTGGGGCAAAGCACAGTTACGAGAGTAAAAACAGGTTCATGTTAAAATATGAAACTTGAAAGTTTAATCTTTAATATGAAAGTTTAATCTTAAATTTTATTTTTCACTTGAATCACATTATCACTTACTACTCTGAGTATATATATATATGTA
>JAUZNK010058246.1:3354-15167 GCA_035046665.1 Euphysa ruthae
CTAGTTTTTTAATGAAATTAAACTGGAGATAGATAATTGATATTATGCTGAAAGAGTAGACATCAAATCTTAAAAAACAAAAAAATTTTTCTCTGCCAAAATGATCATAATTATAATCGTAAAAAAAAACCATTTTTCATCAACCATTTTTAATAAAAATTTCAAATTGAAACATGCTAGTTTACACCAGAGATTAAATTTTTTTTTTTGATTAAATGTTTTATGGAACACAAGTTTGTGGTTAATTTTTTTAAATTTTGTATTAGTCAGATAATATTAATAAACTTTATACGGTCATTGCAGGAATGTATAAGCAATTAAAGTCCTGATACAAACAGCCGTGATACAATTAATAGATCACTTTTAGAGAAAGGAAAAGAAAACAGTTATTTACAATCAAACAATTTTACTAACAGTATATTTTTAAGAGAAATTTTTGGACAAACATATTTAAAAAATCCATCAGATGAATAACTTCCATAAAATAAATAAAGCAAAACAAACCTTAGTATCTTCTTTCAGAGATCTGAAAACCATAGCAAACGAAGTAAAAACTAGGAACACAGTGAATAAATTTCGTATATCTGTTAATGTATGGACTAAAGGTATACTTGTTCCTTGCCAGTCATAACAAAGAATAGCCGGTGAGAGCATGAGTTGAACGTTGAAAACAAGCAGATACATATATGTCATAACCCTTGTTGAAAGATAAGGCGAGAAAGAAGCTGGATTATCCTCTTCAATAAAATACGGCAGTTTGCTTCCCATAATATTTAATCGAAGAAAAAATAGGAGTAGAACCTGAAAAAATGTGAATTTTAAATTAGAATAGGTGGTAAAATTGGAAATTACGGTTTCAAAACACTTTATAAGTTCTAAATTTGCTTTAACTCATTAAGGGATCTGAAAGTGCCAAACTAAGGTCCAGGAAGCCTTTGAAAGATTATGGCAAAACATAAGCAAAACAGCTAAAAATGACTCACTTTATTTTACTTAATGGAGAATAATAAAGATTCTAAATTTAAGAAAATAAAATCATTATCCAGGTTTTTTTCTTTTGCTTCAAACTTGAGCTTGTACCCAAACTCGGTATTCAAACACTAAAAAAGGACTAAATTAACCCCTGTAAATAAAAAATAGGATATGTATCATATTTTGTAACCATACCAAAGCTACATTCATTATCGCATAAAATGTAAATTAGCTTTATGCTAAATAAAATATATAGTAATCCACAATTCAAGGTAGCTAGAGTTATAAATAACAATCACGCAAAACATTTTTAGCAGGGGCTTAATGAATAGAATATTTCAATAAGTTTTGCATTTCTTAGTTCGGAAATACAATATGAAACAATATTCAAATGAAATTCAAACAATTTGCACACCAAATACTCACCCAGCCGCCCACAATTAATACTCTGCAAATGAACACACTGACGATGGTTTGGTTTTCAATATCAAGTGTATCTTTGCTTCTTTTCTTTGGTTTTGACACACCTTGTTTAAGATAACTAAATCCAATAGTATAAGGATTAAACTGAGTTTTTAAGTATAAAAATTAAAACACTTTCTTTCCTCGCAAATTTCATGAGACTTCAATCAACAACTTAAATTTCAATTAGCCAATCACAATATGTTTAATGATACTAATAAAAAATTTAAAAAATTAAAATTCATTAAGTGAAACAGACCTTTAAATTTATTTGTACTTTTATATAAGAAAGTAATACTAGTAGTAAATAATCAACTATCTGCAATAAGTGCCGTTATAAAAGTTTTCTTCCACTATAATGAAAGGTCCTGCATAATTGCTTTTTGAATTCAATTGAAGACTGCTTCAGCAGAAGGAGCCCTCACAATATATTAGGATTAACCTTAGTTAAAAACATGTATATGTTGTATAACATATACTTCAGTCACTAATATAGGAGTTCCCTTCTTTACGAACAGTTCCAATATTTAAAGAGTAAAATATTCAGAAAACGCACGGAAAGCTCTTTTATAGATTTTATCTATAAAACATAAAGGGAAAAATCAAAACAATATTTAAGAATCCAAAAGGAAAACTGCCTGAAAAACACTCATGCAGTTTTAAAGAATAAACTCTTATTTTGTTTACTTATTTTGTTGTTTTCAGTATTCCAAAACAGATTTGAAAAAGGATTAAATAGAAATTTACTGTATATTGTGACATCAGCAGATTTACTTTATAAGCAAGAATCAGTTTGCTACGTAAGTTCATGCCAATCAAAATATCTCTTAGCTAAAAAAGACAAACTAAAAGCTTCTTGGATTAAAAAGTAAAAAAAAATTACATAAAACCATTCAGTTACGTTTTTAGTATCAGTACCAATCTTTGCTTGATGTTGTTATCATCAGCAAAGTTACAGATTTCTGTTTCTGCGATGAAAATAAAATGACACCTAAAGTATATATTAAATAATGATAAACCCAAAATAGAATGTAGACTATCGCAATAGAACTTCAAGCCAATAACTGGCAGAAGATTAGATTTGAACCTGTTGTTCCTATTACTCATGTGATAATTTAACAACAAAATGATGCTAAATGCAGTAATCACCTTTCGGTAAACTCAAAAAATTGTCCATATAATAAAAAATTGTCTGTATAATAGCAAATAATAGCAAAGTTACCATGACAGTAATACACAGACAACTTTATATTGCAAACACAACTCTACCTTTTCAACAACGGTTTTAGCTGAATAAATTCATAAGCTAAGCAAACTCCAAAAACCATCACTGAATGCTCTTTTATAAATAAACAACAGCTGCCAAGAATGAGATGCACAATGAATTTCCATGCAAAAATACCTTTCTAAAAATAATATCAGGATCAAATTAATTTCACCCACCACCAGAAGCATAGTTTATTTAAAAAGCATTAAAAATTATTTTCAAAATCTTCTTCTCTGGGTAAAAAATCAGCGAGTTTCATTAATAAAACAAAAAGAGAAAGTGCTTCATCGTCACATTATTCAACTTATTCAAAATTGAATATTTTATTTCATTGCTATTAGGATAGCTAACAAAATTCAAAATGTGATTCAATCTACCAACATTATTTCAGTTTGAATTTAATCCAAAATTTCACTTTGCTTAATTTCTAATATATAATGATTACCTACCTTTCCATTTTCTTTCAGATACCTAAAAAAAAAATCCAAGAATGATTTGTAAGAAACTGCTAATACTTCAAAAGTAAACCTTCAAGCAAAGATTAGCGACAGCAATTAAATTAATTAATTATATTAACACAAAAAATTGATCCACATTATATAAAAATTCAAAACACACTAAATTAATAATTTCTAGATACAGGCTCAAAAATATTATTAAAAGAACTAAAACTAGATAAAAAATAAAATAATGCAAAAAGAGAGCTACTGAAAATCAAATAGCTAAAATCTTGTTTAAAACTGCAAAAAATACATAAAATACAATCCAACAAATTCAAAAATCACAAAAAATATGACGCAACAAATCTATAAATGACACAAATTATAATTCAAAAATTTGACATTGCTATCTTAGATATTTTAGTAGTGAATAATAGGTCTAAGTCCAATTTTTACCAATTATTCATAAAAAAAAATATGTTGGAAAAAAAACCCTTTCATTAAACGGTAAAGTACACCAGATAATGATGGTCTAACAATTACCTTATGTAAAGCAAAAAAGACAACAGAAATGAAACACAAGATAACACATCTCCTCTTCCAACAACACCTGTTACCTAAATAAAAAATATTACAACGGTAACTATACTTAATGCACTATATTTACACGAAAATAATTACTTAGAGAGGAAAATCATAGCTTAGCACATTACAATAAATTATAAAAAACAGTATACAAAGTTAATCAAAAATTTAAGTTCACAAATAAAATAAAATCAATTTGTCATTAATAAGATATCCAAGCTAAACAACACGCTGATAAAATTTCATTTTATCAGCGTGTTGTCATGGAGTTATATTGAAGTTCGTTAATTTAAAAAAAACATATTATCGGTCAATTTAAACAAAATTTATGACTCAAAAGTAATTCATTTGAAATAAAAATAAGGGCTTAATAAAGGAATAAAGTCTTTCTTACTTGGTTAAAATGTCATTGAGTTTTCTCAGTGGCATCTGTTTACTGTACTGGCGGAAAGTCTAATAAAGTGATCCTGATAAAACTATTTTCAATAAATATGTGAAATATGTAGCATTTTTTAAGTATCCTCACTCCACTTTTATATCTTATAAATACTCAAGAGAGCAAAATGTGCCACGGTAGTCTATTAAAAACATTCTTCTTTATCATTACATCTGATGCTGAACCTCGCAGTGATTTGCTGCATGGCAGAAGATGAAGAATTGGGTGGTGAATGCCGGTCAATTTTCAACATTAAAAATCAAATTTAGCTCTATTTAGAAGAAAACCAAAAAGTTTTCATAGCAAAACATCATTTAAAAAGAAATATAACAAAAAATAAGTATAAAATTTAGGGTTTCTGGGCTTAAAATCATTAAAAAATTGAGTACAATGGAATATTGAAAATTTTTGAAACACCTTATTTTTCTTTACATAACATACATTATGAGAAAAACATGAGAGCAAAGATAAGTGAAATCATTATAGCTACACCATGAAATATGTTTGCCTTGTAGGACTGAACCATTGTACCTTTGTCTTGTAGTTTGACTTTAAGTAAAGTCTTCCAGGAGAAAGACAGATTAATAAATTAAACATACCGCTTCAACATGTACTGGATGTGTTGCAAAAAGAGTTGATGCAACCACAGAGCTCATTATATCATCAAACAAATGTGCATATAGTAAGTAAAAGAACAGGTTTACAACAACAACATGCAACAAAACATTTACCATATGATACCCATAAGGGTTCAGTCCATGTAACATGTGGTTAAAGCGAAATGTTAAAACAGTCAAAGGTCTGTAAGATTTGTGACTTTTGTCATCTTGAATATAACGTCCCCAAAAGTCATTGTAGAAGATGTTAACTATTGGAGTTTCTGAGGTTAAATCCTTGTTATTTTTTATAGCAAAAATGTCATCATGAACAAAACCATTGTCAAGAGAATTGTAAAAACAAACAAAAGCTATTAGCGAGATTAGTATGTGCCAGTTACAGTGTTGGATTTTCATGTTAAGCTAAAAGAAAAAGGTTGACAGTTGTGTAGATAAACTGTAGGCAATTTACTTGAATTCAATGAGGCTATATCTCTATGATTTATTTTTTCTAGATAGGTTTTTTTGCTGAAAATATTTAATAATTATTAGTATTATGTAACAAAAGATGAACAGAATTTAAATAGGTATTTTAGAAAACTAAAAAGGATTATGTTATTGGCTTAACATAAACAATATAAAATCACGCAATTGGCTGAGCTGCTAATTACTACACACTGAAAAAACAAATTGCTACCATATTTTTAGACTTCAACATGTATCAAAAAAAAAGAAGAAAAAGAAATTACCATCGTTGTCTTAATGCATAAAAAGCTCAAACATGAATAATTTTAACATGTGTTCTAATGAAATAGTTTTAACTAATCTAAAGTTCTATAAATATAGCAAAAAAATTAATCAAAGTCTATACAGTTTTAAAAGAAATAAATATAAATACTAGACGGTAATTTATAGAACATACCTGACCGTAAGCCATCTGCATTAAACTGTTTGTTCATTTTTCAAATAAAATTCATGATGCAATTATTATTAATGAATTTCATAAAATAATTTATTTCTAGATTTCAATTCTTCACTTACTTTTTAAATTTTGTATATGAAGTACTTCACGGAATGTCCATTGGTTTACTAGATTTTAAATACATTGTTGAACTATGTTTATATTTACTAGTTAAGATCTAATCTTGAGATACAAGATTTACTTATGAAGGATTAAATATACCCAAGCTAGTATTAACTATTTATCATATTCCTTTTATTGGATTTTAGTATTTCATAAAAGTATTTCATAAACCAAGTAGAACAAAGAAATTTTGTTACTATAAGCATGTTAGTGTACATATTTGAAATTGACATTCTTAAAACCTTGTTTTTAATGATTTGCTCTTGGCCAAAAAATTCTGATACTTTAAAGCTTCAAAAGCAAAATGTTTCGTTTAAATCTCTTATCCTATAACATTAAAATACGCAGTTCTGTAAACATGCTACTATATTAAGTAAAATTTATTTAGATAATTTTCAACCATAAATTATATTCATCCAATTTTTATATTTTATATTTACTTTCAAAAAATAATTCCTACAGCTTTCGAGCTGGAAATATACTCCAGCGAAGGAGAATTTAAGTACAAATTATTTGTTTCAAAGTTATGCCCATGTAGCCTGAAGCTCCTTGATTAAAAGTCAAAGATAGAATTAATAAATCCCTACAATCAGACATCATTCAAAAAAAAAAAAAAGTGACTGCAATACCATATGTTGGCACCTGAAGACATCTGTAAAGCATTTAAAATTCTCAAACCTAACTAACAAGTAGGTAATCCAACATACTCATAAAGCTCATAAAGCTCATAATGACCATACCATATCTTAACATTTGATTGCTTAAGTTGCTATAATGATTTTAAATTTATTAAAAAGAAAAACGCTAAGTGTATTCTGGAAATCAAGGAAAGTTTATTTATACTGCTAGAAAGCGCCTTAAGTAGATAAGAATATTCCATTTACACCATTACAATTATATATGTAATGTCGTTTATTTATCTATAACTGTATAATAATTACTGAACACTATCTAGAATTATTATCAAGTTTTAATTTTAAAATTTAGACCAACAGACTGTCTTTAAAAATATCATGGGAATATCACAGTGCTGGGCCAGACACTACATGAAGCACAACAACTGATACCACAAAGTCAAAAGTCCTACATACAGGATTTTTTTAAATATACACCAATAAAAGCAATGATGACATTTGAGAATAAAGAAAAAAATATTTTTATTTTTAAAACTTAAAAAAAATCTTCTATGTTACAAGTAACCTGGCAAATAAATTAAAATTTTACAATAACTATTTTCATATAATTACAATTTTATATTACAATTAAATATAAAATGTACATAGCTATAATAATAAAATGGAAAATAACATTAAATATATGTGGTGAAATAATACTCTTTTTTAAAATCAAAGTTAACAAAACATAACTGGAACCATTGTCAAAAATATTTCTTATTTCGTTGCAATCTAAGATTATAAACCCTTATTATCCATTCCATTTAAAGGTAACTAAATCATGGTTGCAAATTTTTAAAACCAAACATCTATTGTTTACCAAGGATTTATTTTATCTCCAGTGGCTAAAGGAGAATATGGATTAACTTCTGCCCACATCAAAGCTGTACTTAAAGGCAGAGTGGAAGTACCATCTTCTAAGACGTATACAGGACCCTAAAACATAAAATAAAAATTATTACAACAAAATTTTAAATCAATAATAATTGGTATTTGATAATAATTAGAGCTTTTTTTAGGAATAGAAACTCAGTAGATCACATAATTAATATAAACTTAATAATATTAGCAAAAAAATAAGAAAACTGATGAAAACGGCGGATGATCGCAATCATCATTCCTGCAATGTTATTCCAAATTTTTATAATTACCATAAAATAGAAAAACCATTGTTAAATATTATTTCTAACCTCATTAATTGCTTTATTTTTAACTATTTGTCATGAGTTAAATTTTTAATTGCAGCCATTAACATGCTAATTAACTATAACTTTCCTCAACAAAGTAAATCACGATATTTCATGTTTCAATTTAATAGTAACTATATGAGTCCCTCTCATCCCCAGGTGGAAGGAGAACAGCAGTGCAAACACCTTCAAAAAGTAAACTTAAAATACATTTAAGAAATGAGAGCATTATTAGTGTGCTTATCTTGGTTTAATAATTTTCATCAATCTCTTTTTGGCCAAAAACTGTAATTAGATTGTCAAAAAAAATCATACCAGCTTTAATTCCTGCTGTTAAATTGCTAAGCAACTTTAAAATTCACTTTTCTCAATTTGATGTCTTATTAACGTCTTTTATAGAAAAAGGAAAAAGCTTTTTCTTTACCATTCAATTTTTTGAGTTATCGGGTTATAAAAGTAAAACTATTGCTTATAAAATTACCTTAATTCGTTCTTTAGTAAAGGTATTTATGTAAAATACAGTATGTGTAGGAAGATTTTCACCAATCACGCTATACTCACCACAAAAAGTTTCTTCTTCGCCTAGATTAAAATATAGTTATTGTTTAGTTTAGATTGGATAATGAGCATGCTAAATACAAATATTTTCAATATAATTTGATAACTACAAAAAAAAAAAAAAAAAAAAAAAAAAAAAAGATTTAGTGATTAATTGAAATCCGGAAATAAAAGATTGATCAAAATCTATGGTCCTTTTATCTTTCTGAGCATTACTATCTGCATAATTGAAGCACATACCTATGAAAAAATATATAATTTTAGGTATGTTTTACCAGAAATTTATTTATGATACCTGACATTCCTGAAATTAACCTTTAGAAAAAAATAAAACTAAAGGATTACAATTTTGTTTTAAACTTCAAAAATAGCTTTTTTCGGGCCTTGAATAGGTGAATGAGAATATTTGGCAGATCACCATATGGAAAAAAATGACCCCATGCTTCTCTGACTTAAAATTAAAAAAAACAAAAACAGATTCCGATAAAAATTTAAAAATCTTATTTCCTAAAATGACATATTAAGGGTTCTAGGGACTGGGCCCGATAACATAACTTATGGAAAACTAGAAAAAAAAAAGAATTTTGTTTATATTCCAAAAACGTTGTTTACGGAACTAAAATGACAAGGGACTGGGTCCAATTATGTTTTCAAAATGACAAAAACACAAAAAGTAATCATAAGAATACTTTCAAGCATTAAACAAAATGAAATTTAGCAAAATCAAAAAACACGCTCTTGAAAAATATTGAAAAATGTAATTTTTTGATCAAATTTGAAAAATTTCAGGACCTGGGCATGGAGAACAACAAATTTCAGCAAAGTAGTCTCACCGAAATTAAACAATATTAAACTCACCACAACGTTTAAGTAAAGTTTGGTAAAGACTCTTTTGCTTTTCTGTTGGTACTTGAGTGAAGCTCTCATTACTAAAAAAATAAAAATTATGCAAAATTATAACACAAAGATACAGCAATAAATCAGATAAACTGATGAGAAGTGATAAGGAAAGTATAAAATCTCTCCTCAATACAAGTATTCTTATAAAAATGAAAAAGAGTTTTTACGTAAAGATAAGAATTGAATTGAAGACAAAATTATCATTATATTTATGCTATATTCACAACACTTAAATCATAGGATAGTGTTTCTTAAATAAAAACATTGTGTAATTTTATAAAATGAAAATTGCTCAAATTTTGAAGATTTAAAATTTTGATTAAAATTGGTCCTTTTTGGGAATGAACTACAGGGATGAATAATTTTTACCAGTGGAAATATGCATTAAAGATTCATATTACAATTTTTAAAAAACAACAAATATGCGGTTTTTGTATTGGGCCTGCACTCTTCTGTACCCAGTACGATATTGAAAATGATTATTGATTTTCAACACTCCTTCATCAAATCAAGATTAAAATATTTTTAGTGGTGCTTGTAAATGCCAGCCAAAAAGTGCTGCATACCTAGCTTTAAAAAAAATATCAGTATTTATAAAAATTTGAATTGTCTACAGAAATTTCTTAGTATTATAATAACAATTTTAGCCCTGAAACAAAAGTAAAAATCGAAAACTAAGAGTCTGAAAAACAGCTAATACAGATTATAAATTCAATAAATTTTGGTTTTTTAAATTGTCTAATTATCTCCCCTTTTCCTGAGTATTATGAAAATTCAAGATAGCTTTCTTTATAGGTTTTCTCTGGATTAAAATAATTTTCAAAGTTACTCAAAAAAGAAATGACGTGATTACCTCTCCTGAGACAAACTGTTTACAATCCAGCATTCTGTTTCATCTTTTATTGTTTGAATCGACACTCCGATGTCTAGCTCATTGTTATTTCGAAGGCAAGCACTAAAATAAAAGAGCCTTTTTATTATTTCAAATTAGGTTTTGTAAAAATTAAAGCAGATTGTGTGTGTGTGTTTTGAAGGCGCTTTGGAAACGGGGCACAGTGAGGCTACAACAATTACTTTTTAGTATAGTTAAAACCAAAAGAAGTTGTTAGATATACCAAACATCACAATTTATTTATTCCTTTTTTTATCATAATCAAGTGATAAAAAACATCTTTTGATTGATTTCATATTCAAATGTGTAAATCTAATTCATTTGGTTTTGACATAAATTTAAATAATCCAGACGGAAGCAACAATGTTTAAAAAAAATTGATTCTATGCATTTTAAAAGAAATGAAAAAAATATAGCTTTTTTGAACAACTTGATATAGTTTTCACTTTATACATACTGCCGCATAAGCAAAAAAAAAATTTGGAATACGTGGTATATGATATATGGGAAGACATGGAATATAGTAATCAGCACACTGGAAAGAAGCTCATATGTTTTAATAACATTTAGTAACATACTTAACAGTTTGAAAGCAGTTAGAAACAACACTGCAAGAAAACTTTACTATTTGAATAACAGTAATGCATAGCATCAAAAGAAGTGTGTGGATTATTAATAAATTTATATCAAATATAATAAATTTGATATATTATAGTTTTGTCTCCTTTTATATATTTTGGAAATAAATTCTTTAAGTAATAAAGCATATTTTTCAAGTATCCTTACATGTTACATGGTTACTGAATATACAACTCCTATCTCAACACGCATAACGACAAAATCTGAAAGATTGTTTTGATAATAATAGATACAAAGAGCCTCCTATTTACTGGAAATTCAAGTTAAAAAGAAAAACTCGTGTTTATTATTAACGCACAAGTTTATTGCATATGGCAATTTTATTATTTTTTTATTTAAATTTTCAAAAGCTTTTTTTTTTAAAGTAAGAAGGATATTGGGGCATAGAGATATAATTTAATATAAATATATTGTGTTTCAGGTCTGATCAGACCTGTTCATGAAACAGTAGTAAGGATATGTAAAAAATTATATCTTCAAGAAATTTTGTAATAGCAAAGGCTGTTTTATCTGTTTTCAAAGTTGGGGAGAGCTAGCACCTTTTCTATTGCTAATACTTCAAAAGAAGCATTGTATCAAACGTATCTTAATAAAAAAATCTGGAAATATAAACTAAATTTCAAAAATACTGAAATAATGTTATTTAAAAAAAATAAATAAAAATGCAAAGCAGGTATATATGTATTTATTTTTAGAAACAAATTATTCATGTATATCCATTGTAATGAAAAAAACTATCTACTGCAATTCCAGAAAATAAAAATAAAAAACACCTGAAATGAAGGATACAATGTATTATAAATTTTCAATTAAAAAAATCTCAAGAAATTAAGAAAAGAATAAAAATAAACTTTGAAACCCAGAAAACTTTAATCCTTGACATATATAGTTAAATATATTTAAAGCCTTCTATAAAAGCGGCTGAAAAATGTCTGCTCTTAAAATACTACATTAACCCTCGTGGTGCGGGAGCCTATTTTCCGTTATATTCCATGAGGATGATGGGGTTTTTTAAAAAAAATAGCCAAAAATATATTTTCTTACAATGTGAATATTTTGACTTCTAGAAGATTCTGGAAAACCTACAAAGGCTCAAATGATAGATTTTAAGTTGAAGCATA
>JAUZNK010058257.1:0-15166 GCA_035046665.1 Euphysa ruthae
TTTTTTTTAAAACGAAGTTTTTAACATTTATTTTGTAAAATTTTTATTGATAGTGAATAAATACTTACTTACTTACTTACTTAAAACTGTAAACAAAGTGTTTTTTCTGAATTATCGGTTAGCAGGTTTGTTTTATATAATTTATATATATACCAGAGGATTCCCTAAGGCAACACTCAACATAAATGGTTTTAGAAGTGTTGTTTGGACACTGTTTCTTATAATAAATCTTAAAATATTTTCTGATGACGTCGTTTTATTTCAAAAATAATTTTGCTATTTAATAAAGTATTTGTTTTATTTCAGAAATGAGTTTGCACGGCAAATTCGAGAGGAATCAATGAGGCTTCAAGAAACAAGGTTTTTTTGTTCACTTTTTGATTTCTGGTGATTTATTTAATTTTGAGACAATTATACTTTTCTATCTTGTGCATACAACAGGCTTTGTTTTCTAACCTGATAACACATTTTGAAGGTTATGCTGTAACATTTAAATGTATACTAGCCTTTTTTTTTTCTACCAATATCTTTTTTTACAATCTCCTCCATACTAATATTTAAACTCCCTCAGATATCATAAATTAGTGTTCCTGAATGATAGAAGAATAGTATTTTGCCAAAAATAGGTTTATAATTCGAATAGTTCTTGCGTTTCTAGCCCTACATAGTAGGACTAGAAACGCAAGACAGAGTAGTGAGATTTTTTCAATGTATTTATTGTTTCATATTTGTGAGTTTTATATACAGATGCATATGAATGATGTATATAGAAAGAAAATTTTTTAAGATTAATCATACTTTCCTTCATAACAATTGAAAGAAATGGGTTTTAAAGAGTCTAAGCATACCTCACAACCTCATTTTTTTTCACTTTTGAATTTAGAGGTGAGCTGCAGGGAAGATTGCAAGCTCGTTTCCATGATGGGCTCTCTCCTTCAGAATTAAAGTTAGTATTTTTGTTTTATTCAACAGTTATTATTATGTTGCGAATTATATCATGGCAGCCATTTGGTTCGCGAGCTAATATGCTGTCACCATTATGTTGTTAAAAATTATTACCTCTTATAAATATGGCATCCTTTCTAAACAAAGATTTTTTTTTGCTCATAAGTATAATGATATAAATTAGTAACGATAATTTTTTAACCCGCATAATTTCAAAATTATCAACTTCTAAAGCTCAGATTTTTGTAAGTGATGTATCAATTAAGTAAATCTTTATGTCTGCCATATATAAACAAGACCGGTTTTGATTCCGGGTTGCTTTCTAATATGATACACATGGACTTACAGATAACCTCCTATACATTGGGCCATAAAATATATATATATCTTGATTTTTCAACTCAGTCATTTTGATAGTTATATAATGATTTTAAAACATGAATTAAATATTTATTCTAGTCAGAAAAAATTTTACAAATTATTATCTAACATTAGACCATAATATATTTTTAATAATGTTTTATTTTGATTTTTCGGAAAACGCCATATGGTTTAAATCATACTTCTAGTCCAAGGGTGTGTATTATGGCACGTGTTTCCATATGTGGATGATTTTGTCTTGTTTTAAAATAAGAATGTTAAGGCAATAAAGACTTCACTAAATCAGGTTACTGAAAATGTATCCAACATGTTTAAAAAAACTCTGTGTCCATTTTGGAGAGTAAAAAACTAAAACATTCCAACTAGACATTTGATAGAAGTTTGATGGAAAACTTCTATCACTGCAAATCTTACTTACATTTAAGTTTTTTCCTAGTCAGTAATAGTGTTCAAATTAATTATTTGTATTTCATAGTTTTTATAATATTTAGTTATCAAAAAATATGAAAAATACATACATTTGAAAGGTTTTTTACACATATTTTTTTATAGTATTCAGAGGTTTTATCTTAATTAAAAGACTATGAAAAATTGCTATTCAATTTGAATAAATCTATGCTTATATTATTTCTATCCTGTTCAAGTTTTTCCTTTAAATAAGTCACCTTAATATTTATTAAAAATATTAAAATATTTTTTAAGGATGAATATTTATTGATAATGATTAATTATTTACAAAGATATTTATTTATGGTGGGGGACTAGAGGGTTTTATGCTCGGGCATGGAAGAGCCTATGGCTCTCGTAGTGCCTCCCAAAGGGTTATTGACTTTAACAATCCAGAGTGAAAATGTGCAAAAGTAATTCTATCTGAAGACAGTTTCATTTAGATATATAATTGGTAAAGTAAATCTACACGCTCACAACTCCGAGACCTTGGTTGTTTTTTCGTTTCAACATGCGTCAGGCCATATTACACAAAACGATGAAGGCAGATAATAGATTTCCTTGGTTGAAAGTTGAAACCTTACAACTATGTCACAAAAATTGTGTCGACATATATTGTGGCACACATCAACAGCAGCTACATCTTGGTAGAATGCCACCAGTTCCGTGTAGGTTATGTGGTGTAGTAACTATGTCTGCTTTGTAAGCCATCTGGTCTCATCGCGTTGCTCAAAAATTGATAGATACAGAAGAGCGTACGTGTAGAGACTTTGGGTGTGTGTTGCGTGAATTGGTCTAAACTAGGGGGTTTTATACTTTTCAGTGAGAGGATCTACAGCCATTGTGGCGCCTCCTAGTAGGGTTAGTGACTTTTACAATCCAGAATGGGAATTCCTATGGACCTCCTCACGTAGATTAATAATCGGGCAAGGTAAATCTACATAACGTTAACTTTGCGTAGATCAATAATATTTATTCATTTCAAATTACAACTACATATTAAAAAACTTGATATATCATCATAATCGTTCAAAAAATATTCATAATCTAATGTAATCAATTTTGCGCGCCACATATTCAACAACAGCTGATAGGGTGATATTTAAATAAAAATACAAATAATGTATAACAATTACAATTAATGACGTTGTGCAAGTGGAAGTTAAACTTTCTGCTGGAAAGTGAACAGTTTATGTGGGTGAACATAGATTGGAATCTAGAAGGAGCCGTCTCTCCCCTTTTTGCATCATACTGTGCCTGTGATATCAGTTAGTGTAATTCCCTTTGCGTAGGTGGTTCTTAATGAACGTGGTTTTACCACACATTGTTAGTCCTCAAATGAGAGGTGGCTAGTCGCGTTGATAGGCAAGTAGGTAGTATATGGAATTCCATTTGAACTATATGTTTGTATGTAATTATTTATATGTTAACATATTGGGTTCAAATGAGTACCGATACATTGAAAAAATCCTGTGTTTTCACAGCCGATGATCTCACAGGTTTATTGGAAGCGGTGAACAAGGCTGCCAAACCACACACACAAGCGCATTCAACTCGACCAAATATAGAGGATCTCAAGCGAAAGTAGGAAAAAGCCATACTTCACCATGAGCTTGCCCAGAAGAAACGAGAAAGGGTGAATGAGGCAATTCAGCGTCAGGTACCCTTAGAATAGCAATTGGCTGCACTAGGTAGATACGAATACGATTCTATTAGTCCACTTCAGTTGCTCAAATTTGAAAGCAAGATGCCAACATTTCAGGCAAAAAATACATTAACCAATAGATCTGTAGGTTATTATATAATAAAGTATATGTACAGCAATTATTAGGTCCGTCACATTCCACACGAAATGGAGAGGTTAGCCAATATACACCTTAGTTGCAAGGTGCTAATGTAGGATCTAACGAACGCGGGAAAATTGTCATCAATGGTTACCCAATTCCAAGTAGTAAACTCGTTAAGGGCTCACATGGTTTCAAAGGACATGTTCCAACTGGTGTTGAAGAACTCGGTAAAATTCTTCAACAGCAGAGAGTAGCCTCTTCGAATTTTCCTGAGAGCATTCGACCATTTTTAGGGGGTAAAACAGTTAGATCTAAAAAATCAATACTACAAGCTCCTAGATTGCTACCGGTGCTACTGATAAAAAGGCAGTCAAGTTTTGAACCACAATGGTCCGTTGAAGTTGATGCGTTGGTTCATGATTTTGTATAGAACCTGACCATGGCAGATAGTGTAGACAACACAGCAACAGGGAAGTGGTATTTTGTTATTAAACGGAGCCAAGGACCACGCTGAGCAAGGAAGTCATGACGAAACATGAGATTTTTTAAGCAAGACAACTTAGAGCCCAACGCGATGAATGGAAAAATGCAGAAGACTATATCGCTTATCTTAGAGGCTTAGATCCTACTAGTATGCCTAATAATGGCACCGACTTTCATTACTCTCCCTAATGAAGATCGCTCTGTTTTGCGAGGACAACACAGTACAGGAAATTACTCAGTCAAACTAGCTGAGACTCTCATTTCCGGGAGATTGGGAAGTTTTCCTAATCAACAAGAGAGGAACTATATCTAACCCCTGGGAACTACGGCTCTATGACCACGCTAGTAGACTCAATTGATAAGCTCCTAAAAAACACAGGCCTCAGGATCTTATTAAAATGGCTACGATGAAATCATCTATCGCAATATCTAACAACAATGCTCTTTCAGTCGGCGTTCAAAAGGGATATAAAACAGAACCCTTACAACTTTGCAAATTATGGACTAATTCAACTACAGCTGACCGCTAGCTGAAGGGATATGCCTGAGATCGACTACGAGCCAGTCTTTAAACAAACATGAAGGGCTCCTTTGTGGCACGAGAGTATCTTTTTACACTGGATGTTGCCGATAAAGCTTGGGGTCACAATGGTAATCTTATCAACCTTGCAATCTACGTGGGAGGAACTGCAATTTAATCGTTTGATTTCATGGCTGATGGATCACTAGGTGCACATTGGAGCTTCACTCATAGAGGATCATTGTCAATTGCCTGCACTTTCACACAAGCACCAGCCATCCCATCACAATTATTTGTTGTGGTATGGTCTCGTCAGTTGTAGAAGTGGGAATGGATCGGAGTATAACGACTGACTTTACAGACTAGGTATGTCAAAAACAACGCAGCTAGAAAATTGTTCCACAAAAAATGTTCCTTCATTTCTGGGAGTCTTCACCGCTGACAAGCTTCCAGATCCATGTAAAATTGAGACCGCCACATTAGTATTTAACTATGACACATTTGAGTTACCCGTTAGTCACTGAGTAGCATGTCGGATAACATATGATAATGTTGCGATAAAATCATATAAAGTAGAGTGGTTCGATTCATTCTGTCTACCTTCAGACGCCGACAATATCATACTAGGACACTGCACATTTTTTCGGAAGTGGCTTGATGAAGTTTGCCACTGGCTTGACATTGTAGGTTAAACTATAATATCGGTGATCTGCAGGCGCTGTTTGCGCAAATGTGTCAACACTATGCGCTTTGGTGTTGCAAGAACGGCACAAAAAAGGATGATGGGACTTCGATCTTGACAGAGCAGAAAATGATCTGCATATACAAAGTCTTGTAAGACTTTAGGCCAAATCTGCCTATCTGCCTACCATTATTATCGCTGCTCACTTGAGCAGCGGTAATAATGGCTGAGCAATTGCACCCAAGAACAGAGCAAGGAAGGACAGAAAACTATCTCCATGTTGGTCATTTTTCATAGAGCAAAGCATTTTTTGACGTTGGTCAGCCGATGTTTTTGCAAACTTTATAGCCCCTTTTACCTTCGGTTAGCTTTGGTGTGCTGCTGGCATACTAAGTTTACCATTAACCACACCACGTCCTTGGCTATGTTTTGCAACAGTGAATCAAGAGATGATGAGGCCGTTTTTGGTATATATTTCGTGGTGGTGCTTGTGTTTTCGTAGCATGGATTTAGAATGAAGCATATTATATATTTATATTTGTGATTTGTTCAATATATCTGAAGCGCTTTACATAAAACTGTTAGAGGTCGGCTACACCATCCTGAGGGATGAAATACCCAGATTTCTTTCCCACACTATGATAAACACTATGAACATTGCTCAAAATTCTCTTGAATTCTGGCGCTAAGACGAGAAGAGAGCAATGCGGTTTGCAAGGTTTTTGACCACTGGACCTGTGAATCTCTGTGTAATTACCAACAAACTACCCAAACTTACTCGATCTGCCTGTTGGTGATTAATTGGGCTACTCGAATACATGGCTTTATTAATTTTAATAGACGATGGTGAAACATAAGACCAAACCTTTGACTTCTGAAAATCTTGATATTTTACTCAAAAAGGCTTACTATGACCCTGGAGGATTTTAGGGTATTACGGCACTCCATTCGAAACTACCAAAAGGCGCTGCCTTGAAGGAGAGGGTCAGTAGGTGGTTATCTAACCAAGTGGTAGGAAGATACATGCAGACTCGGCCTCCTTAGAAGATGCTCATTTTACTGAGAATCTGCTCAACAAACTTCACCAAGCCGATCTTCTCTTTCTCCCACATGATAAACTCGGTCATAAGACATGCATGTATGCTTTGACACTTGTAGACGTGGCCTGTAGTTAAAAAGTCTGTATACCATTAACATTGAAGAACGAAACTTCCTTGGCATATACAAGAACAGACTACTTATATGGCCAAGCATGTTGATGGTCGATGACGCGCATGAAATCAAGGGGTTAGTAAATAACCTTATGTCTAAACATAGGATTCAAGTCCGTCGAGCACAACCAGGTCATCATAGGTAGCAGGCTTTCATCGAATCCTTTAATCGTCCAGAAAGCCAGCATACATGAGACGTTGTTGTCTATTGGTGCTATGGTCTATTTTTCTACCAACAAAGAAGACCCAAAAGGGCATGGGTTTTCGGCGTGTGACCGATCTGTGATGGACGCATAAGCCCTAGCCGATCTTGTGCTGAATTTTAGAACATGGGCAACCCACTATATATTATACAGCATTCTCATCGCATGGGTTCACAAGGTCACAACTGAGACCTGTGACTCACCAGTATTCACATCCATCGTCTGCAAAGTCATCATACTAATCATCAGGCAAGTGTTGGCGATTACCCGATAGGCATGTGAGTCAAACGTTCCATTTATAATGTACCTCACTGTCGTTAATTCGGTAACTGTGACCTCAGCAAGATTCTTGAGTCGATAACTTAGTGAAATAGGGTCCCACTCATCTATTGGCTTCGTGGGGTCGATGTAGAAGTAATGATGGATGGTCTGAGATTGGTGGGATTCCAAGGTAAGATGAGGGTTATCTCGGTGTGACCCGGCCAGGTCATTTTCTGTAGTGAGCACAACCAGTTTGCACCCAGTGAAGGTGTTCACGAACCACTCTGTCTTATCGCATCCACCCTGAGCACTCAATTATGTACACCTTACAGTAGCCGCCATGAGATTGGACAGAAGAGTAGCAAAATTGCTTGCTTGCAATTCAAGTTGCCCAGCAGTTTCGATTGTCCAAGCTGCAGCCTCAGGACATTACTTGTATCTGGGTTGCTTGTGTCTCCATGTTCCATACGCCCAATAGGGGCCTTCAACAAGTAGGTTTTTAACCTCAATGTGAAGGGAATTGGTGCAGATGGCATCTGTGCATATCCACAGGAACTCTTTTTGGGGAAACGTCTCTTCCTTTGGAGCGCAACATTGGTGTATGCAAGTTTGAATGCCCTTATATGAAACCACTGAGCTCTTGCTTTTTAATCTTTATATTTAATGTAATGGACGTTGTACGTTGTAGACTTTCTGGAAATTCAATAGCTGATCTGTTCATCCTAGAACTTTGTAGATGTCAGCAGCTTCATTGTATCATGGATAATAATGCTAGAATCGTCAACATTCCTAGCACATTTTGCATGCTAGATAAGCTGCTTGCATATCCAAATAGTGATTTTCGCTTGTTCCTGCTGTAGCGTCTTGGCTGTTCCATACTTTAGACCTGAGCGGCCTTCCAAGCTTCTCTGTATTTCATAGGGGTCGGCTTTATATCTTCCCTCTCGAGCAACTTACCGAAGCGATAGGATGTAGTACCACCTATAGAGTGTTTGGATTTGTGGTATTCCACTAGTAGCTCTTCTGGAATATTATACAGAAGGTCTGCTACAGTTTGTTCTGTGAATGTTTTGTCAATCGCACTGGATGCAGATCGTGATCTCCATAACGAACCATCACTTCCCATAAGAACCTGACCACACAGCCAGAGTCTTGTGGTCGATGAAATATCCCTAACTGGAATGCGATCATTATCTCTCTCATCCTCTGTTTAATGGTTTTTTGAGCAGCAGTAGTCCAAATTCCTTTATCGGCACATGAGGAATAAAGGTTGAACAATGCTCATTCGGCAATGTTGTCCAGAAAGTGGAGATGCTCAATTGCATTGACAGCAATCAACTTAACCTTGAGGGCAGTCTCAAGAGCGAACATATCCTCATGTGAGCAACCTGTATCTGCCAGCTTCTTGTCGAAGTGTTCTAGTATTCACCGGCGTTGGAACTTCAACCCAGTACCTGCTCTGGTCTTATTATTCTGGAAGTGGTTCATAACATAGCGAATGAAAAATTTTGTAAACTTGTTATTCTTTTCTGGTTCTAACATTGGCCCTGGTTCACGATGCTGTTGAGGAAGTGATCAAATCTCATAACAAACATAGATCAGATATTCCTGGCCTTTACCCCAAATTTGCTGATCAATACCATGAAGAGTGCCAGCACTGACCTGATCCCCATGAACAACAGTCTTCCCTTTAATGCGGTAATCAGAGAGACCTTCTTCCTCGGTCACCAGTGCTAGGGGTTCTTTAGTTGACTTACCTACAACAGTGAATAACTTGTAGTGTTCGTCTGGATCCAAAAATTCTAACACTAACAAGGCCATGTCTATTGTTACTGTAAGATCTTCGTTTCAAACGAGACTCAATACACTTCGACCTTGTTGGTGATATCTAGCCCTCTTTCTACTGGCTGCACGTCAAATTAAAGACCACCAACACCTTCCTCTATCTCTTTCTAGTTGATTGTGTCTCCTTTCTCAAAGTAGATTCCATCTGGGTAGAGCACTGGGATATTGTTTGCAATTAGAGCGTAGTTACATTCAGATCCAGTTTGGCCTGTAATGGTGCATCTTCTTTGGTCAGAGACAGGTAAGGTTTTTCCTTCTTCACTTGCCGCGACTTAAATGCAGTAGGCTGGAGAGGCTTCAATAACCCTCTCTTAACAGCTTCTGGAATAGGCTCATCAAGGACGTATTTAGCAACTTCAGTGAGGGCAACATTCTCAGCAAGTATTTAATCAAGGTATTCATTGGTGAACGGTTCATACTCAACAGTTAGTTGCTAGATGTATTCATTCATAATTTGCTTGTCATGATGAGAATATCTATTACGATATACACTAATCAGACAAATCTCTAAATGGAAATTTAGACCAATTCACAAGCAAAGTCTCTACATGCACGCTTCTCTGTATCTATCAATTTTTGAGTAACGCAATGAGAGCCGCACGGCTTACAAAGCAGAGTCAAGGGCTTAGTCCCTACACCACATAACCTACATGGAACTGGTGGTGTTCTGCCAAGGCGTAGCTGCTATCAATGTGTGCCACAATATATGTCGATACACTTTTTGTGAGATAGCTGTAAGGTTTCCACTTTCAACCACAAGCCTTCATCGTTTTGTATAACATGGCCTGACACATGTCTGAATGAAAAAACAACCAAAGTCTCGGAGTTGTGGGTGTGCAGATTTACTTTTATCAATTATATATCTACATGAAACCATATTCAGGTAGGTTTACTTTTACCTAATTATTAATCTACCTAAAGTTAATGCGCCTAAAGATCCATAAGAACTCCCACTCCGGATTGTAAAAAGTTATAAACCCTGCTAGGAGGCACCACACGGGTCTGTAGGGTATTCATAGCCGAGACCCCTTGGACCCCCCTATTACCCGATTATAATTACGTTCTTTTTAAAATTATAGTATAGCTTCTTTTCCTAATTTAATTTTCTAATTAGACTAAATCTTGATAATTGAGATCATGTTTTCACACGTAACTTTTTGTAACATCTAATGATATTTTTCTCCTATAACAATTTTTTTTTACTAGAAAACATCTGTCTGACCTTGAAAGTCAATACAATGAAGCCGAGGTAAAGCGTACGCAGCGTGAAAAAGAACTCATGGAAAGTATCCAAGAAAAATTTACACTTATAGAAGAACAGCGTAGGAGTTTGGACAGAGTCCAAGAAAAATATGTTCTAGTTAAAGAAAAACATGATAATTTGATTAATGATGAATCGAAAACTTTTTTGTCATTAAGGTCAACAGAAGTAGAGAAATTAAATGATGAAATGGGTTTATACGTAAATACTAAATCAACTACGGATAATTTGGAAGAATTAAAAAATTTGTGGAATATGGAGTCGGCTAAGGTTATTCAGCAAGAAAATTTATGTTTAGAATTAGATAGTGAGTTGAATGAATGCGTTTATAATCGAGAAGTCACAGATAATCTAAGTGACGAAGACAAAATTATAATCGAACTTGAGACTAAATTACAAAATGAGGTTAGTAATGCGCAAGCAAAATTAGAAGAAGTATGTCACAATAAAGCAAAGACTCTTCGAAAATATGAACAAAACTTAACAAACAGGTATCGTTTTTTAACATGGGAGCGTTCTCAGTTAGAAGACGTTACATCACAGAAGAAAGAATTAATAAACTTAGAATTAAATGAAATAAAAAATTCTCTTGCAGAAGAGCAAAGCAATTATGATGAGCTAAAAGCAAATTATTATATTGCTGAATCTAAAGAAAATGAAGGCTTGGCTGTTGAACGCTCTAAACTTGATCACCTCAAAAAAATGTCTATCAAACAAACGATAGAAGACCAGCGAGGATTTAATGAAAGGGTACAACAATATAGAACTCTGTTGAAAAAAGGACAAGATAATATAGATATCAAAAATGACGAAATGGAGAAATTAAGAATAGAGCTTACCTCAGTTATGCAATCCAAAACTGAAAATGCAAAACTAAAGGCAGATGTTTTGCGAATTGAACTAAATGATATGATTGAGGATTGCCACGAATTAGAAAAAAATCACGCTGTTCTGAAAAATGAAGAAGAGCAAGTCATTCAAAGTATGCTTAATGAACTTAACTTGAAAAAAATTCAAAATGAAAAAGATGGCAAAGTTACTGAAAAAGTGTTAGTTGAACTTGAAAATATCTCAAAAGAAAAACTTTTAGCTTTTCAAAATGACTTCGAGAAATCTGAAAAACTTATTTCACAACACAATTTGAATATTAAGAAATGTGTGGAGAAGTTAAAGATTATAGAAAAGAGAAATGAGGAAAGTACAGCAAAACTAGATACCGATTTGTTATATATGGCATATCTTGTTGAAAAAGATTTACAGGATAATGAAGAAAGTTCAGATATTTATAACAACATTCACTCAGCAAAAACTAGTCTCGAGCAAGCTACACAAACTTACCGCAAAAATATAGAAAATATAACACAAAGTTCCCAAGATGCATTGAAACCAATAATTGAAAGTCGTGAACAGTCAAATATAGTCCTAGAAGATTTGCTGTGTGGGCGAGGTATTGCAGAAATGACACTGACTGAATTAAAGGAACAGTTCTCTGCTGAAAGAAAAACAGAGACAGAACAAATTGAAAATATTAAAAAGCGTCTGAAGGAATTCAATGATGAGTTAGATGGTTTTGTTCCTGGCATTAACATTGACTTAAATCCAAACAACCGGAGCATGTCAAGTGTTTCAGATTTTAACATTGAAGAGGTTCTAGTGAAACAGAAGCAGCAGTAAGTTTTATGTCATTATGACATAAGGTGTAGTGTACAAACAAGTGTTTAACTTATACGGGAACACATTGTTTAACAATTACAATTCAAGGTTGTTTACAAGTTGGCAACTATAGTTGTGTGACAACCTGGTGAGATTAAAATTGACATATGTAGACTAGTTCATAGGATTTTTTGTCATGTAAAATACAGTTTTCTGCAAAATGGTTCAAAAGTTGACATCTGTCTTTCATGGGCAGCTTACAAATTTTTTGTCCTTTGTTTACTATTTATTTTATATCATGTATACCAGAAAAATTGAAAAAAAGAAAATGAAGAAATCATCAACATTTTTTGGTATAATTTGTAAATTTTAATTGGATAATCTTATTTGTTTTTTTACCAAATTTTTAAAAAAATTTCTGAGATTTTAAAATAGTGATGAATTAATCAAATTAAATGGAAAAATGAGAAAGTTATCTGCTGAGATTCAGAATGCCCATTTTGATGACCATTGAACTTAAATAATAATTTTTTTGCTAAAATTTCATTCCAGCTATTTATCTGTGTTCCGAAGATAGAAAAGATTTAAAAGTTATACCTAGAAATGTTTGTGGTTTTAAACCACAAACATTTGTAAGCCGCCTTACAAAGTTATATTGACAACTTTTCATGGACAGTTACCATACATTTAGTTAGTCATAAAAATTAAGTTAAAACTTGAAAAAGTAGATTTTTGATGTCTTTTAAAACCCTGCCATTTCATGGTAATCTAAAAGGTTAACTTTGGTCGTGCAAATGTTAATTAATCGTCAGCTCCTTTACATGTCATTGAACTATTTTGGTCTTAGTAAAATATTTCGAATAACTGTAAGAAAATTTGGAACTTAATGTAACTCCTTTATGAGAAACCTTTTAAGACTTTTTAAATTTCTTGCAAATATTGCAGTTACGACTTTGATAAATTTTTAGAATTGAAGATGAAATGTATGAAAAAATCATTACCATGGAAAGAGTTATGCAACAAGAAGTTGACGAGTTGAAGAAAAGAGAGATGCAACTCATAGCCTGTTTACAGAAAGATAGAGAGAAGTTGTTGAGTGAAAAAGGAATTCTGGAAAAGGTTAGTCTTTAAAATATGGGATCAAATTTAATTGAAAATATATGATTTTATTCTGCAAATTTTAGTAATTGAAATATTGATCTCCTAGCTCTTTACTGCATTTGAGCAGGACAGGTATGCCAAAAGATAACAGTCTACCTTTCTAATTTCTACGTATTATTGTATTTTTGAATCCAATTTGACTCATGAGATGTCCTTTGAAAATAAATTGGTCATTTCGCGGTGGAAGAAACCTTTGAGCTGAATGATGGGAGTAAGAGAGTTCACCTTGCACTAAAAAGTAATAGAGTAAGAAATTATAAAATTTTAGAGTTTTGAAGCTATAGGGGAGGAAGAAAGAACTGGTGTTATCAATTTTGAACACTGGCTTTTATTAAAAAATCTTATTCACTCTTAGTGAATATTATTAGGATTGGTGACACAATTTCCTAATTTCATAGGGCAAGAGACAGGTGTAAAAGACAAGATGGCTTATGAGACTGATTCTGCTTTGCTTGTAGCTATTTTTCTAATTTGAAACTATTGAATTTCATGGGCTCTTTGTTAGTCACCATAAAATGTGATGTTTACCTAAAGGAATCAAATATGTTACAATTTTTATGTAATAATAATAATCACTAAATTGTTTGTTCTTTTAGACTAAAGATGCCAATGAGGAGCGTACTAGTGAAATCACTTTAAAACTGCTTGAAAAGGAAGAAGAACTGGAAGCAACCCGGAAAGTGGCCACGTTTGAAATTGAAGCTCTTCATAACAAACTTGCTGAAGCTAACAAGTAGGATAATGTTTTTTTATGCCAAACTTTGTTATAAGAGCATAATGATGTTCTAATAAAGCTAACATTAAAAAGCTATATCTAAAATTGTATTTTGAAGATTTATATGGCAATAAACTGGCTTCATACTTATTTGATACAGTATTTTAAATAGGTGGTGTGCCAACCCCTTTCAGAAACTCAGGGAATTTTGGGCTTTCAATTAATGAAAAGAGCAAACCAAGTGCACTTCTATTTACCTTAACTAATACATTTGTCAAGCCTCAACTGAAACTTAATTTAAACATATACATTATACATATACATAACACTGGCTTCATACTTATTTGGCACAGTATTTAATTATGTAGTGCGTTAACCTCTTTCAGAAACTAAGGAGATGTTGGGCTTTCAATTATTGAAAAGAACAAACCAAGTGCACTTCTATTTACCTTAACTAGTATTATACTTGTTTTCATTTTGACTTTTTTGCATGATTTTGACTTTATATTGTTTTCCATTGGCTATGTATAAAATCATATTGCGCATTTTGTGATTCTTGACCACAGTAACTAAAAGTAAAATTATTCGACAAACTCAAAATAGTGGAGTTAAAAACAGTTAAAAAATCTTTTTTATTATATTTTAAACTTTATAATTTTAAAAAAAGGCAAGAGTTCAAGCTATTTGGAAAAAAAATTTTAATCCAATCAAAACATCAAACATCGATTGATGAATATCCCTTCCCACTGCTACATCAGATCGACGTGTAAAATAGAGTTTTAATTTGTGAGTGGCCCCTAAATATATCTAGGTAACTAAAAAAATGAACTAACCTAAAATGAAATTCCTTTTTGTTTAACTGGATATGAGACTGCTCGAAAAAGTTTGCTCCATAGCAACAGGGCATAAACAAGGAGAAGAATTTTAAATGTATTATTTAAGTACTAGAGTAAAATGAAATTTTTTTTTTCACATAAACGCCCATTCAAAGTTTGCTACTCCAAAAAGGTTGAATCCTGCTCTTTTGTTATTCGTAATCCTTTGTAATGCGCTCTTATAGATTAAATTAAAAAGTGATTGAAATTGAAGCTTCAATTCCAAATTAAAATCTTCAAATTGTTTTATACAAAATGATGGAAATTTTCAATACAATTATAAATACCATCCTATTAAGGGTTTATTTTACTGGTGGCATATGTATTATTATTGACCATATAAAGGCATTGTTTTACAAGCACTAAAATGATTAAAGTAAATCTACCTATGTTTATAGAAATTTTATTTTATTTTATAGTGAGATTGTTGTCCTTCAGGAGAAATTAGACAAATACACATCCTCTAACGTGAGTTTTATATATTTATATATATTTATAGTATTTCATAAATAAATTTCGAGCTGCGTCTTTCAGCATTGTTACTCTTTTTTTTTAAGGGCGATATTTGATTAGCAGACTTTCGTGTGATCTCCATGATTTTAGGAGAAATATAAATTGTCATCAAATTACCATATGGAAGTGTTTTAATTAAAAATTGGTTATTAGTGATGTCACATTGACCACAAAATATGTTAACTAACCCAAACCTGAAAAGAATTTTTTTTTATAGAGTTAG
>JAUZNK010058268.1:0-15164 GCA_035046665.1 Euphysa ruthae
GCTTGCTTGCTTGCTTGCTTGCTTGCTTGCTTGCTTGCTTGCTTGCTTGCTTGCTTGCTTACTTACTTACTTACTTATCAGTAAATAGTATGCCATTAGCTGTACACATGATTTGGTTAATGGGTGCATTCAAAAAGAAATTTTAAAAAGTAAAAAGAAATTTGGAGGATTCGATTTATTCGGCTATTCGACGATTCAACAGAGACAATATTTCCAGAAGGACCCATGTATAACGCAGATTTGTGTCTACGAAATTTGCTTAATTCGACCAAATTGAGCTAGTGTTGCATTACACAATGAGTTTTGCTCTGAAACCCAAAGATAACATGCAAAATATATTATTTCTTCAAGTGGGTATGGTTACTCAAATGTTAAGCCAGGTATTCAATTTATCCATTTTGGTATTTTAAGGTTGCCACATCGTAAAATTTTTCTTCTTGGAGTTGTCTAAGTGAAGTCACGTTAATCGAAAAAGCTTCTTTCTGTTATTCTTATCTTTGGTTATTTATTTAGTACGCATAACCAAAGAATATTTCGATAGCTGAAATACCAAAAACTGATAAATATTGAGTGGATATCGTTTTTTTTTTTTTTTTTTTTTTTTTTTAACAACTTTTATTTAGACCGTATTTTCGAACTTGATAAAAAATCTGTGTGACCCTGTCTTTCTCTGCCATTTTATATAATCAAAAATGACATCAAAACAAACTTGCTTTATATTTCAAAGAGACAAATTTTAACCTAAATACAACGAGTTTATTCAATAACCTAATAAATTTTTATATTCAGCCTATTTGCATATATTCTGTTTAATAAAATTTTTTATTTTATGACAATGACTTTTGCTCGTAGAGCATATAACACCTGACCTGTAGGTTGTGCGTTCAAACCACGTTTGGTGTCAGTTCATTTATTTATTCATTTATTTATAGGAAAATATTTGTTTATGGCACTTCTTCAATCTTAAATTTCCAATACATCTTAAGAACCTAAGTTTCTATTAAATTTTTACCCTCAAAATCAAATCAAATGAGTTTCACGTTATAAAGCATAAACTAAAATGTTTCAGTTTGTCAAATAAAAATAACTGAGGAAAATCGTTGAATGGTATTTGTTGAGTAGTATTTCCATATTTTGAAAAATTTTAAACTTTGGATATTCGCGTACAAACACGGTGATATTTGGAATTGTGTCCGTGCCCCCAGCAAATTAACCTTATTATTCTTTTAGAAAAATAAGGTTAATTGGTCCTAATAAGAGCCAAACAAAACTTTTTACAAATAAACTTTCTGCAGATTCGCATTCAATGACATTGTATTTTAATATATAACCAAAACTTTAAGGTTGTACAAAAAGTTTAAATTTAAGGCGGTATTTGGGGGCATACAGCTCAATTAACCTTGAGGGGCGAATAGAATTTTTTCTTTTTTTAAATTTTTGACTGCGGATTCATATTCAATGACATTGAGCTTTGTTACTACCAAAATTTAAAGGCTGTACGATAAGTTTAAATTTATGAACATATTTGGACATAAATTTAAATGGTCCGTTTATGGAAAAAATAAAACTTTTTCAAAATTCTGAGTACTGATTCGAATTCAGTGATATTGAATTATGTCATAAACACAATTTCCAGATTGCATAATAATTTTAAATTTATGACGATATTTGGGCATAATTGCCCTAAAAGCTAAAAGACCCAAATCCTGGACTCAAAATTCTTGCTTCCGCGCTGATTCTAACTTCTATTGATCTCCCGAACAATCTCCCAAAATTTTTTTCTGTTCAGGGACTCCACTAAACATAGCCAAAATATTTTTGAAATTGTTACGCAATACTTCTGATATGATCTCGATTTTAACGAGTTTTGATTTCTCTATTTCTCATGAAGACAGAATTTGATTTTCTCTTGATTTCACGTGTTAACTTGATAAATTTTTGACTAGAGCTACGGCCATTTAATTCTCCTCCTTTGATCGGGTTGGCTCGTTAGGTATCGGCAACAATATCCGGTCGTTTGCATAAGTACGTTTTCAGTTTTAAAACATGATCATTCAAGGAAACTAGACGATAATCAATTTTTGAGGGTTTCACACCCGATTTTTTTCATTTAGGATACCCTAACTCGTGTATGAGAGAACTTTTTGAACTCTTCACAACTTTTAAACATCGTAATGCATGTTAAAATTGACAAAAACCAGAAAAATAACGATTATTCGGCATTTTACGTCCGGCTTTCTTCCTTAAAATATGCTCCAAAGAGAAAAAATTTGTCTCTTTTGATTAGGAGTTATATAGTTTCATGCTTGTAAGGTATTCAGGTCTACAAATTACGGCTACATGCAAAAAATCGGAAAAATAACGATTTTAGGAGCTTTTGTCACTTTTTGTGACAGGCCTTAAAAGTTTCACTAGATTTTATTCAATATTTACTTCACAAATACAATTTAAGGAAAACCTCTTATAAATCGACATAAATTCAAAAGCATCCTTGTTTGACGTTACTCCTGCAAGTTACTGCCACCTCTTCAGTCCGTTTACCATGATTATTCTTAAAATTTAGTACATCAGCAAATCAAAAATCATAAAGAAAAATTTTCGCCTCTCGAGTCACCCACGTCAAAATTAATAATGATACTATCAAGGGTAGTATCATTATTAAGCAATTTACAAATACTTTATTTATTGTTATTTCCAGATAATAAAATATGAGACTCCAAGATTTAATTTTATTTAGCTATTAACCAATTTATGAAAATATTCGCATTTCCTTTTCACTTCACAAACAAGCTATTCCCTAACTTAAGCTATCATCCGCAACGTTACATCGCAAGTTAATCAAAAAAGTCATCCAAATAAATGTTAACTAAAAGTGCAGCTCCTGAACAGCCTTTTTTATCTGATTGTAATTCCTATTTTTTAATGAGTTATAAAAAAAATGATTTTATTGCTATAAGAGAGAATTTGTTTTTATATTTTCTTTTCAAATATCTTCAAAACTTAGGATAGAATACTTATAGGTACTTTTAGCAAGAGAACTATCATCTTTCTTATAAATTGGTGTTACTTCAGCAAGTTTTATCAGAAAAATTTAAAACAATTTTTTATTCCAAATGTTTATGTATGTAATACCGTTATTATCCTCTACTTAGTATATTTTCAAAGGTTTCGTATTCATAAATCAAGTAAGTGTTTCAAAATTAGATTTTGCAGGGTAAAATACTCTACCTTTAATCAATTATATGCTAGGGTGCACTCCAAATGTTACACGAATAATAAGAAATATGTATTAAGTTTTCATCCAAGGTGCTGGTGCTCTAATAACCATTTTTTAAAAGTCCATAACTTCTCAGATTGATAACCAGATGTGTCATTTAAATTGGCTTTAGCTTCAATAGCTTTTGTTTATATAGCATTCAACTCCTTTCCTTTCGCCTTTATCACAATAAAGCATGTAAAGTGATACTTGAATATAATCTAGTAGATTATTATTGTCTTTTAAAACACGTTTCAGGCAGCGCTACAATGCCAGAGTTATTATTATTGATAAATAAATAATTTGTTAACAAAAAAAGCTAAAGGTTATGAATTTAGATAAAGCATTTTTGTTTTTCGCAAAGTTGCTACTTTTGATGACTGATCATGCTGTCATTTGTTTTGCCCAAGTTGTAAGTTTCACCGAGTATTGAAGATTTTATTAATGAATACATTTTTTTCTCATAAAAATTTTCCACAAACGTTATATAGACTTGTTTGTTCTAGATTTGTTTTCTTTTTGCATAAAAAAAATAGACTAGCGTCCCTTGTATAACCATATATGGAGCATTGTAATTCGAGATATTTTCTTGACGTTATCGTTGCTTTTGTTCTAATAATTCACAAAGAACATCCTAAATTTTTCAAAATACGTCATTAGCGAAAGTAGAAGCCTTTTATGTGAAGTTGAAATTTGATTGGAGAGTGATAACAAGGATGATAACGTTGCATGATGTCGTTGTCAGTGGTAAAAGTGGTAGTAGAAGTAATTGTGCTTTTTTGGTGGAAGTCGCGTTAATTCAAAAATTGTGGGTGGCGGTCAAAGCAATATTCATGTCTCTAATAATACCACTGCTCCAAAAAATACCCATTGAAGTAGTTTCTAAACGTAACAAGAGCGAAGTAGATTTGAATGGAATAAAATCACTCTGTAAACTGCCTTGTCAGGAACTTGTAAAAATTGTGCCTATAGATGAAACACTCGTCATATCGAAAACGTTTGATGTAAGCAATGATCTACACAGATCAGAGGAAAAAATTCTGAAAATGGAAATAATAATTTTATCATGTGTTTCTTCAAGGTTTAGATGATTCATCAACAGTGCCCTTACCATCTTGGGCCGGCACACATTCCCTTTTGTCAACATTGAAAGTACCATTCATGCAAGTCGCTTTCTTGTAATTTCAACCATATCCTGTAACTGATACTTCAACCGTTTCTACTGCAAAGTTAAATTTCATCCAAGTTAAGAAATAATTAAACTAACAGTCAGTTCCTGTTTTTGTCGATGAAGGGGTATTTAAAATAGTACAAGGGTGTTGGCACAGTGGTAGGACGTTTGACTACGGAAAGAAAGTCTACGAGTTAGACTCCCATCTCTGGAGGAAAATTATTTTCCTTGTTATCTCTGAGTTTCTGAGCAAAATTCATTGTGTAATGCAACGTGGTAGCAAAATCTCTTTGCTACTGCTGTTGATTCAATGATGAGTGTGCAAAAATCGAGGAAACAGATATAATCTATGGCAGCTATTTAAAGGGTTCAATAAAGGAGGGCGGAGGCATGCTTCGACCCAACTTAACTGTGAACCACTGGAATTCAATAGCTTGATACCTGTATCCCCTCTTCCAGCACATATGGATTGTCTTTAGGTATGTGGAAAAACAGAGTAGCCCTACAGTTTTTGCTACGAGAGTTCTTTAAAAATTTGAGTAATATTGGGCTACCCCGAATTGTTTTAAATGGCTCTTTTAAGTGGTTGATTTGAATGGTATTGACTTTTTCATTAAGGTTAAAGATGAAGTTTGATTTTTCGACCTGATCTTGACCAGGTGATAGAAGAAGCTGATTGCCGTATCATCCCATATATTGACTAATTTTAATAAGTTGCAATGGCTTTGTTATAATGGCACGGACATCGTTGTCAATCTACAGTACATCCATCATTTTACCGATCTTGGAATGAAAAAAACTGTGGGAGAAGTATGGTATTGGTGAAAAAAATGAGGTAATTATACATTTATTAAAATTTGTTTCAGTAAAATAGGTTTTAAATTTGTTTTACACAGGAATATATTAAAATTTCCACATCATTGTTTTTACATGTATTCTTCATATATGCTTGAAAAACGGCTTTATTGTTAAATACTTTTGATTGAACAATAAGTGTACTTGATAGCTCTATAATTTTTGCTACATTGCATATTCAGAATCATAGTATTAAAGAAATTTTTCTCAAATACGAGAACAAGAAACCAACATAACAAGGATGTATTACTATGACGCCCTATTTGCACCTTGCCACACAGTAAAATCAGGTGAATATGCTATGGTATTTTGTTACAGGTTACCGATTCATAAGCTGGCCGCAGTTAGGGGATCTAAAATATGCAAAACTGTTTTAAATGTCCTTTATTATCTGGATGTAATGTTACCAGCAATGTCGAGGCTAAAGCTACTACCCTAAAGAAATATCCTGAAACATATTTGAACTTTATTAGTTATTCAGATGAACTGCTGTTGAGAAATACCTGATATTACTGTTATGTAAAATAAATTTAGCCTGTGACGTATCATTAAGATATTGCCATTGGTTTACAATTGGAACTGCAAAGATAACAAGCTTGTGTATAAACTTTAATTTACATTACCTGAAACAACTAAAATATAGTTTTTCACGCAATTAATTTAAGAAACAATAATTCAATTATCTTTTTTCATTATAGGTGGAAAATGCACATTCAAAAATGAAGATCATTAAAAGAGTTACCATCAACTTCTTATTGTCTTCGTGGTCATTTGCTCAGATGTCATTTCTTCATCCGTTTGCGTTCAAGTCTAAACTATGGTATATTTTTAATACAACGGGACAAATATCGAGTAAAAGAACCTTTCATTTATATATAGTTATTTTACAGTAAGTATGACTATGGCAGAGAAAAAGAATTTTCACCAAAACACATTTTTATTTCATTTGTGGTTTTTAATCAAGGATAATATTTCGAAAAAAAATTTTGGCTTCTAATCAAGGGCGGCTTTTATAATATGTCCACCATGAGGGCATTTTGAAAATTACCCCGGAAAATTCCCCTGGTATAACTCCCGCTGGAAAATAGCCTCCCAGATGCTAATGGCAGATTTTTATAAGCAATTCAAAATTTTGGAGCTGGAGGCAAGTCATGGAGACATCGGTCATCCCTAAGCCATTTTTAAACACTGGCTGCTCCCTATTTGAAAAAATCCTTTTAGACAAATAATGTATGGCAGCATTGAGTAAATGAAAAACCATGTGGGTAACTGCTGGACAGAATGATGAATTAAAATTCTTAATCAAGTTACCTATTACATTAACCACAAAAAATTTCAACATGACAAAATTTGGGACAGAATCGCTGTCCAAATTATTTTTTATCAGTTTTAACAATTTTTATCATTTCTTTTCCTAGTTCATTCAGAACAGGTGTCATTGGAATCAATTTTTATATATCCATTAACTTTTTGAAAATATGCTATGAAAATTTACATGGGTTGAGCAGAAACTTTTTGTGTCCGAAACCGAAATAAAAAGAACAAATTTCTAACAAAAAACAAGAGCAAGTCTCCGTCTCCGTGACTAATGCATTTTGCCAGAAAGTTTTGATATTTATTAATTTTTTAAAACAACTAATTTTGCCACCAACAGGCAGTTTTTAGTTCTGGAAATCGATACTTTGGAGTCGTTCTTTTCATCAGAACATAACATTTTTTTCAAAAAGGTAGGCTTGAAATTTTCTAAGATTTAAACCTTTTTAGAACACCCGATTCCTAGAGCACCTCTCATTGGCTGTGTTTTTACACCTTCAGAATTGTGGATGGTTCAATTGGAGGTAACTTGCTGATTTGTAATTCAGAACTCATTTTTCAGAGAAAAGGAGAAGGAGCAGATCATATTTGTGAGAAGGCCAATTTTTCATGAAAAATTTTCCGAGAGATGATTTTCTAGGGGGAGCTTGTAGATCACACGATAAATACAGAAATTTAAACTAATTTTTGCTATATTTAGCACTGTTTTTCCCACACTGGCTCTCAAAGAACACCACCTTCTCCTGCTCTGGCTTAACTCAGATTATTTTATCAAGATATGCACTAACCATGGAATTTTTTTCCTTTGTGAAGTTACTCTTGATAATCACAAATTTTCTTGATAATCACGAATATTGTTATGTGATAATGGATCGATAACCTACATTAAATAACAAAGAGTGAGTCAAATATTGGAAATTGAAATTAAAAAGTGACTTTCAAGCTTTTAACGACCTTTTTCTGTGATATTGAAAGAATAATGAAAGTTTGCTGTTTGTATAGTTTGAGCACTGGACCCATATTGATTTTATAAAATGGTGCCACAAATTTGAATTTGGGAGGAGGGTGGGGTCTAAGATTGCTTAAAATCCAAGATTGGACGACGCAGACAATTTTTGGTTTTCAGGTTGCCTGAAACAGTACTTTCTGGGTGATAACTAATTTTATAGATACCACTATCATGAATATAATCCTTGAAAATCATAGATAATAGTTTCACAGTTACTTGACAAAAAAAATTATAAAACTCTAAATTACAAAGTCCAGGTCAATTTTGCTTCTCATTTGTGCCATTATTTCACAAACATAATTTTACTAAGACTTATTTTACAAGAAAAGATCCTTTAAAACATATACCAACAGTTATATATACAAACAACAACCAATTCAAGCTCCTAAATGAACACTCACTAAAAAAACACTTAACTAAAAAACAGCTATTCATATCAAAATGTAACTACCCTTTCTCTCATTTATGCTGGTGTCAATCTACTTAAAGCACGTGCAACTAGATCTCTCTACGCTACGGTGTTACTGCTTATATCCATGTCAAATTTGTAAAATTGTGTTTATGTCATCTTATAACAAAAATAAAAGTGACCAATTTTTAGATTACCGGTATTTATAAACTAGATTAGTTCCTACAGGGTTTCCACAAGGGAGCTAAATTATCAGTAAACTTTGATTTTAAAAATTGACTTCATATTTATCTGATGAAATTTTGCGAATAATTGACGACAGCGTAAAACGCTTTACTAAAATTGCCAAACCGCACTTGATAATTTTCTTGTATTTTCAAGATATTTTCATTCTTAAATATCTAAGTTCCTCCCAAGTAACGCCAAGTTTTTAAATAATTTCAGTGATGTTTTCATATTTTAATAATTTTCATACATTAATATATTATTAATACTATTTTCATATATTAATATATTGCTTGTTATTTTGAAATGAAATTGTAAGCTAAAGTTGTTTCTAAAAAAATCTTTAGATCTTAAGGCAATAAAAGAGCGGGGAATTTATTCACAAAAATGTGAAGTTACTAAAGAATATTTTGAGTCCTTTATTACCACTGTGGGAATGCAATGCAAACTATGTTTTTCTTGTGCTATGCCTGTAATCGATATTCCATTATTCAAATTTTTTGAACTAAATGATATTTGATATTATTTTATTTCATTCAGCTAGATTTCAAACTTTTGCTTGGTGATTAATGGTGAAATATAAAACCTGGCCATATTAGAATGAAGAATTAACAGACAAATTTTATTAAATACATATAACCCGAGGTCAGAAATATTTCTTAAAATTGTATTTTATTGATACATAAGCATGAGTTTGACAATAGTGGTAAAGATTTTCTATCTATAAAATTAAATACATATTTTTTTTTTATACAATAAATGAAACAATGTGCCCAGTGAAACGCTAGAGATAAGGACCATAATATATGACTAATCTGGTTATGGTCGTGAAATTAGATTAACTTTTAATGATAATACAAATTAGGTTATATTATGTTAATTTATTGTTTCAATAAACTAGAATATCCACACTTCCAAACAAACATATAAAATTAAAATATAGATGAAAAGACGAAGAATGAAAGTATATATATATAAAGCAATAAAACCGACTATATTCAATGTATATTACAAACAGATAACAGACAAATGTGTAAAATATAATGTAAAGTTATCATATGTTATCTCCTATACTTCAAGGTGATATAAGTACAATAAAAACTTTGTATAAAACGTAAATAATGGGATTTCTAGTTAACAACGAAAAAAATACCACATGCAATCTTAAAAAATGGTGAAATCAGGGAAGTTCAGCTCGTGGACAAAAAAGTGCAATTTAAAAGCCTTGGATATTGAACGGTTTTTTATAGACTAATTATTAAAACTGAAAAAATCCAAGATTAATAAAGTTTTTCCATACATAATTCACTTATACAGTGAATTCTTTTGAAACAAGTACCATGTTTAGTAGCTCTGATATTCTGACATTCCTGTATGTTAGACAAAGGGAGTTTCTTGTGGTATGGTCATGAGCATGACCTTCTAATGTAAAAAAAAGTTAATCAAATGTTGAGGTACTACGCCAGATAAAGCAGAATTTAAAAAAACAGCATTTTGTAGTTGAATCTGTGATCTGAATTGCCAGATCCATGATTGATCATACATAGGTTTACTTGATGATCTGAAATCTGAAAAAATAAGTAAATGCATAGTAGAGTTTTGCAATGAGATTTTATCCACAAGAGAGATTTCCTTCTGACCCTAGATACTGATCCAGTATGTTAAGTGCGACTAAGTGTGAATATGCTAAAATATACTGGTCGTAGGACTTCTAGTGATAAATAGTGTCTCATTTTTGAAATAATACCGCTTTCTTACTAAGTTTTTTGGCGAGCTCATGTTGTTTAAATGACATCGAGATATAAATTTTCAGGAATGTATAACTTATTATTACAGTCAAGTTTTAGTTTTATCTCTCTACTTGGGGTTTTGTTTGGATGTTTAAAAAAAAGAACCTCGATCTTAGTAACATTTAGGGCAATCTTATTTGCTTTTAGCCAATGACACAGTGATTGAAGGTCCTGGTTTAAAAGTCTATTGAGTTGATATAATGAATTGTTAATGCGGAGAAGATTGTCATCAGCAAAGTGGTGGAAAACAAAGTTTTTAATGGCAGTGTGAAAGTCATTAGTATAAATCAAGAACAGCAAAGGTCCCTGAGGAACCCCTATGTTATTATTTAAAATATCACAGTCATAACGAATAATTGAAACAAATTGCTTTCTATCAGTCAAATAAGACCTAAACCAACCATTTGATATGGCTCATAATATTAAAATGTAAAATATTAAGTAAAATGTTGTGGTTAACAGTGTCAAAGTTTTTTTTATACCAATAAAAATTCCACATACACATTTTTTTTTTTTTTTTTTTTGTCAAGAGATTCACAGATAAGTTCAGTTAAACTAGTAAGTGCATGGAAAATAGAGTGCCTCTCCCTGAAACCAAATTACAATGCAAAGAAACACTCTTGCTCACGGTTTTTCAAAATTCTTGTTTATCTTTGAAAGCAAAGAAACTGGCCGATGATTGTCAACATTAAGTCTGGAGACATTTTTATGAACAGGAGTAATTTTTGATTGTTTTGTTGCGGCTGGAAATGTGCCTCCCGTAAAAAAAGTTTATAAGATTAGATATTGGAAGGGATATTTGATTAGAGAATCGATGGGTAATATTATTCGGAATACTATTTGGTCCAGTAGTTTGATTTTTTCCAAAAGATGGTATCAAATTTTTGATTTCTCCAGGGGTTGTAGGGTACGCATAAAAACTATTATTGGAAGGAGATTGTAAGAAATTTGAAAAATTTACATAATTGGAATAGACGCTGTTTCAATTTTGTTGCCTATTTTAGTAAAGGATTTATTTAAGCAATTGGCTATGTTTTTAGGAATACAGCAACTATCATTTTCAGAAATAATATAGGTAGAAACAAAGTGTGAGTTTCTGTTGTGATTTATTATCTCTCTAGTTCCCTGCCAGATTTTACGAGTGTTTCTGATGTTGCTTTCAAAATATTTTTGCAAGTGGAATTTCTTACTATACCTAGAATCAGAGAGACAATTTGGTTCCTATTTGGTAAAACTTATATCTGTTGTGAAGATTATTTTTCCTAATGCCTTTTTTCACTTTTTATTTGACGAAAGATATATCACGTTTTTTATTGAGCACAGACTTCCCTTGGCAATCCAAGGTTTTTGTTTAAGTTTGAGGTTTTTTTAGTTGCTAATTTTAGAGTTGCATGGATAATAACAATACCATTAAAAACGAAAAAAATTTTATCAAACGCTTGATCCATGCCCAACCGACCGAGGCCCAGAGTTGTATCCCAATTGATATTTTGTATATCATCAAGGAAACTCTCTTTGTTAACGCGTCTCATATTGTGTATATAGATAATGTGATTTTTAGGTATAGCGCAAGACTCCTTGGGAGCAATAAGGAAATGTGGGAGATAATCCGATATATGTTAGATTACCAGATATCATTAGCATATAGCATGGTTAGTGAAATTATTGTCAATAGTAGTTCTGTATATAGGCGTTATTCGAGTTGGTAGAAGTAATTTAAGCTTGAGGTTGGCAGACTCAAGAAGATTAAGAAAAGCACTAGATTGAGGGTGGTTATCTAATTCAATTAAGTCAACGTTATAGCCCCCATTAAAAACATCTTAGGTGGTTGTCTGAAAAAATAATAACTGACTTTGATGTGTGTTAAATGCGAGAATAAAAGATTGTGAAGTAAGTAGGGACATTGAATAAAAGAAACGTTAGGGATAACTTTATTTTTTATTAAACACTTGATGTGATAAAAAAAATGCTACTTAAGCGATATGTGGTTAACATTCAAATTGGAATTAAATAGCATTTATGTTATTTTGATGGAAAACTCGTGGGATCACAATTTAATAACAGCTTTGCTTTTTTATAAGCATATTATCCAGGTAATCTTTGGTGAGCCGTAAATCAACGATTTTTTTTCCGTTTATTTTGAAATGTTGAGCTAGGGTTCGAAATTTCATTTTTAACAAGTATTCAGGAACCCTATACTCCAATTTAGGTTTCCGTGTGCAAAGGCTTGCTAATAACAAACTTTTTGATGATTTAGGTTCCGTACCTGTCAAGGATCAAAATCTAACTAGATGTCACTTCTGGCTCACTCCTCCGGTCACATGATATGACATCGTTTGCCTTAGCAACAAAGAAAAAAGATAATAAAGGTTTCGTTCGAGTTGTTATGTGAATGGAAAGGCCAAGCTGCAATTAAGTAAAAGCCTTAAATTACGACATGTAAATTATTTTAAAAGAAAAATTGCTGGAAGTAAATAGTTCAGATTTTCGGAAATTGCAGCAAATCTTCTTCTTAAACTTGGAAAATAAATTCTGTTCTTCAAAAACAAAGTTTCAGCAATTAAGAATCATTCTAAAACTAATTTAAATGTTTTTAAGGCATATATATAGATTATTTTCAGGATATTAAATTATGGTAAGTTAGCAAAGTCATTAAATTGAGTCAGGTAAAAATGACACTATGTTTACACGTCTGCGATATCAGAATTAACACTATCAAATTCGCCATCAGAGTTATTTGTTGAACCATTGTTCTCGCAGTTTTTATACTTGCATATGTCTGTACAGGCTAAATCATGTTTTAAACATTTGTAGCGTGTGTTTTGCAACAGCTACACATACTCAATTCGATTAAGGCACAGGGACCGTGAAGGTTGTTGTCATAATTGGATCTGGAGAATCACAGTTCAATAGTTTTCTGAATTGGGCAGCTGTTGATATGGTGAATGAGCCCGTTTAAGGACAATGCAGGCATAATAACTTCGGTAAATCTTGAATTTTAAAGCGCTCCTAGTTGAAGATAGCGAAGCAGCATCACATTGACATTTCGAAAACAAATACCATCGAAGTTGAGGAAAAGTAGTTAACCCGGAATCTTTGTTCTTTACGTAATTGTTCACAACAAAACGTTCAATGTCTCTCAGTGTGGTCAAGATTGGCAGCTGCTCTCCATTGCTTTATTGTGTTAGTACTGTTAAGAAAACGTCATCATATTTAAAGAATTCCTTCCACCAGAGAATCTACAAAGTAGATCACAACCGGTGAAGACATGCAATCCAAAATTGGCTTTTTCTTCCTGGCAACTGAAAAATTTATAACATTTTTGGATGGATATTTCAGGTTCTGCATCACCTCTCCCAGTTCGAAATAGAATATTAGGAAGAAAGGCTTCGTAATAATGGTGCAAAAACATGACATCTGTGTCTGGAGAAACCATGACACATTCATTGAAAAGATTTGTTTTAATAAAGTCGATTGCATGCAGAACTAATATCGTGTTCGCTTCTTCAAGATCGTGGTTTCCAAGATGGATGGAAAGCTTTGGAATAATTGTGATAGTTTATTTGGAAAATGTTATGGCAATCTCGAATGAATCCTTTAGTAAATCCATTGTATGTTCTGTAAAATACTTGGTAAGATTTTTTTTATAAAGGTTGGAGGCGATTTCTATTTGAGGGCCAATAATCATCCATTTAACTTTTAACGAAGTTGGAATTTCGAAATCCGGAAATCCCCATCGCATTTTAAGTTCCTGTGTTCCAGAATTTCATTTCGGATTACTTTTCGTTTGTCCGAAGATAAAACAATTGATCAGGCAGTTCTTTAATAACCTTCAGCATCCTTTGACCAATGCGGATGGTTTCTATCTTGTGAGGTTTTCCATCCTGTAGCTGTACCCACAAGTTCCAGGTTTGCAGCTGGCAAATTATGCACAACTCTCATTAAAATTCGGCTGGGATTTTTATCGTAATAATTTTGTGGCTTCATCTTGCACATGAGTTCCGGTGGCTATTGGATGTTCAAAAGATCCATTTGATTCGTCCGATTTATTTTCTCTCTTTTTACCAGTTGCTCCAATTTCTTAGAATGGGTTATATTCTTGTGACATTTCGCGTGGTATATGCATTCCTCCAAAAGGAAGATACATCATATACATTTATTCGATATAAAAAGTCGTAATCATCTATGTCGCTGTATTAATACCAAGTTTTTAAAGCTTTGAGCAGTTTTTCAAATAGTTCCCGTAATTTCGATTGAATGATCTGAAAATTTGATGAATATAACATTAAAAAAAAAAAAAACAAAAAACGATAACAGCATATGGGTGCCCAGTTAACTACTAACTTAGACCTTTCGGGTCAAGAGACTTTACCATAAGAAGATTTGACATCTCGAAAGAAATCAATATCAATTAGATTTATTCCTTTTACAAGGTACACAATTACCTCGTACCGTAAAAACATGACATGAAACAACTTTCCTGTATTTAGGCCAAAAGCGAAACCGCAAGTAAATGAAAATTCAATGTGCTTGAAAATAGTTGCTTTTATTTTTATTTTCAAACATTTTTTTCAAAGAGCATTGAAGAAGGCTGAGAACTTAGACTATTCAAAACAGGTGGAAAAATATATACTGGAGAAAAATGGCTTGTTATAAATGAAGTCACTGGAAGTAAAAAAAAAAAATAAGTTGAAAACTACCTTACCAAAAAAACGGATAAAAACAACAAAAATGTCCCAAATAAAACTATGTTTGCTAAGAATTTAGCAAACGATTTTTGTATGATCACAGTCGACGGAAAAGTTCCCTTTTCCTAGAATTTTCAAAAATCAATGAAATAATATATTTATAACAGAATATATAACTGTTTAATATGTAAAAGCTCTTGAATAAAAATCTTTAATAAAAGTGATTTTATAAAGAAAGTAATTAAAGATTTTTGTTAGTGTATATCTCAATGTCTTACTGAGAAAGTCAAAACACCACGTGGTTAATATGGCTCAAAATATATATGAGTGAAAATCTTAAAAACAGACAGCAATACGTTTATGTCGAGCAAACGGTTAAAATTTAAAATGGTGTTCCACCGGTGTCTATATTGGCCTTTTTACATTCCTAGTATATATGTATATATA
>JAUZNK010058279.1:0-31745 GCA_035046665.1 Euphysa ruthae
AAATATATAGAAATAAATATAAGTTAATGTAAAATATATATGTTAATGTTATTAATTTATCACAAAGTTAAAATTCATAATGGATATACCAATACAAGTAAAACAAATAATTAACCCACTCTTTTGTTTTTACAAGTGAGTCATTAGCTTTATATTCAAAATCAGGATGATGAGCAAGCAAGTGAACGACATATGGTAGACTGTACTCTGGTAGAATACTGTATGGACGAGCTAAACAAACAATATGATACACTATATATGACACTGTATGGATGGATTAAAGCTTTTACTATGATAGAATTTAAAATTTCCCTCGTTAATTACTTGAAAAATTGTATAAATATCAAACATATTGTAACTTTGTAGTTAAGATACATTTTATATTATCAATATTTTAGAGCCCAGTTAACATTATGCAGCACAACATTGTTGTACAGATATCAACAATTGCCATTATAATCATTTTGAGGGAATTCAATTGAATTTTTGATTTCTTGAACATGCCATGCACTACAGATCAATTAGACTTTGTTATTCAAAAAAGGCAAGCTATAGAAATTTTGTCAAACTAATTTTGATTATGTCTAAAAAACCAAACGGTCTCATTTTTGCTCTCATTGTATTTTTTATCATAAAAAAAATTACTGCAAAGAATAGAAGCTGTAACAGTGAATAGGATACAGATGAAATTCTTGGTTTTATCCTTGATGAGAATAGTGATTAAAGTAATACTGACCTAGAAATAGATGTGAGGAACACAATTTTGAGTCAGAAAATTCTCATTCTTTCATTCAAAAATTAATTCTGAAAATATTTTAATAATTTTCCCAAGATCAAACAAGAAGGTCTCCAAAAAAAAAATGTCACACCATCAGAACATGTTAAGCTTTATCCTAAATAGTCATGAAAACCCTTTTGCTGAGAAATTTGTGAATGCACTTCCTCGTTATAGAAAACTTTTTTTTTTCAATCAAAATGGCAACCATTGACTGTAATCAAGATGAAAAAAGTTTATTAGAGTTTTGCTACTAATGGGAATTATTTACAAGCCCAAGTTTTGGTCTCCTGATGCTCCTAATTCAACTACAGTAACTGCAAAAATTAAGCCTGGTGATCCATTTGTGTTGTTTCAAAAATATTTTCATTTCAATAATAATTTTATGTTTGACTGTAAAGATAAAAATCATGATCTATTAAATAAAATATTCCACTTTTTGATATATTGCACAACCAATACCACTTTTTATTATGCTGGAAAATTCCTTATTGTGGATGAGAGGTTAGTTTTTTCAAGAGTAGACACCGCATTAAACAGTATATTCACGCAAAAAGAATTTTCAGAATTTAAACTTTAAGAATTATGCATTTCTAATGCCAGAACACATGATTTTTTAGTATATTACGGTAAAATTATATTTATTGGCAAAGACTGATAATCAGATATGCCATCATCGGAGTGAATTCCTGAAATTTAAATGGCACAGTATTTTGGTAATTGATATTCCCTTTACATTAATAATCATAATAGCTGTCCATGTTAGCAAAACTTTTGCTAGATAACGAAACACAGTTAGAAATAGTAAGAAAAATTTTTCCCAAAGATCTAATAAAATGTTAACTAGAAAAGGGAGATGCAGCGTTCTTTTTGCCAGATAATCTTGTGAGGCATTGATTGCATAGATCAAAAAATTTATATTCATCATTCATTATGAAAAAGATATAAATGGTACCGAGAACTTGCCAAACGTTTGATAACACACCTTGTTTTAAATGTGCATAAAGTTTATGAATCCAACACAGGTTCTGATATTATATGCAATACGTAAAAGATGTTATCACTTTAATGTAACTGTCACAAAACATCATCCCGATGAATATTTTGAAGAAGTTTTGAATTCTTCATGTTTTTTTGTAATTTGATTTCATAAATGTCGCAATTTATGATTCTTTTTTACATGAAGCTCTTAAAGAATAATTTGTGTTTTATTTGAAGATATGATCTTTTTATTTAACAACAGAGTTTTTTGATTAAATTCATATTGTTTCTTCTACTTTATTTGAATATTTGAATCCTTCCAATGATAAGTTTTTTCAATTATGGTAAATATAGTTGTGCTTTATTTACTGTAGCTAAAATCAAAATATTCCCATTAACGTTTAATTTTTTTTTCAATGTAATTTTCTTGTATTAGTAGGTAATGCTTAAAAATATTATAAAATAATAACATTTCTGTAAGCTTTCATCTTTCATTTTCTTTGAAGCTATATTTAACTTTCTTTCTATGGACATTAAAATTAGATGACAAAAAGCTATATTTTGAAATCCATCATGGTCAGTGTTATATCTACAAGGTAATAAAGCTGCATGTCTTAAGGATTATATGATCAACAAATGTAAAATTGCTTTTAGTTGATCACTTAATTTTGTTCCCATTTCAGCTTAGGTGATTGTTCTTAAAATATCCATATATCTTTTTTGGCATATTGCCTGCAGAAGATTTACATTCAAGTCACTTATATATTAATATGATAATCAGTGTGCTAAGTCTTTTGTACACCTCTATGTATAAAATTTTACATCTGCTTCTGTTTGACATCTGAAAGCGCCTATAAGATTTTTATTATCTGTTAGCCAATTATCTAAATCAAATCAAGTCAATATAACCCTAAGTTTGTTTGATGATGATGTAAGCGACTATGTTATCTTGAAGTAAAGAGATTTAATTATCAGCATCTGTTCAGTGAATATTCATCATACCTTCGCTATAAAGATTTCTGCCTTGATGAAAAGGAAGGAGCAATTAAAAACATGGCTTGCACGTCAAATGTTAAGCTTAAAAACTGGATGGAACTGAAACAATTTTCTGGAACATATCACTTAATAGGCATTAAATTGCCCTAAACAGGTATAATGTAAACAGGGTGTTTAAGTGTAGGGATTACAAAGATTTTAGCCCAGCAAGTTTCAAACAAATGAATAAAATGAACCTGCAACAGAAGAATGTAGGCGATTATATTCTCTTCTGACATGTGCACATTTACTAAGCATTTGCCGTACCTAAAAAAACAAGATCTATAAAATTTAAATCAAATATTTTTTTGTGGTTTTGAAAAAAATAAAACGTAAAGCCATGATGTGCAACTGAATTTATTTCTGTGCTATAAATTTATTCTATAAAATCTGATGCACTTAATAAATTTTTAATTTAGGGAAATCTACTTGCGGGTGCTCAAAAACTCAGCATTCAACAATTACTGCTTTACTGAAAATAGTTGTTCAAACTTTGATTTGAGAAAAAAAAAAAAAAAGTCTAAATTATTTGTAATAATTTTGTAATCATTTGTATTTGTTTTTTATATTAATTTATTAATTTTATATATAATAATAATTTTAGAAAATAATAAAAACTTATGGAAAATATATTTTAAAAATAAAAATGAAGATTTCTCTAACATGCAAATGAATGTAAGAAAAGCTTTGAACTATCTTGATTATAAATATCCAAATTCAGTTAATATTCAAGATAAACAAATTGATTAATTTAGCTTTCAACTGAAACCAAAACATTTAAAAAATTACTATAAGAGCAAATAATCCTATATTCCAAAATGGTCCAAATTAATATTAACAAAATATTTAATATTAATATTAATTAATATTAACAAAAATTTCAGTAGGGTTTGACCACAAATACTTGAAAAAGAAAATATGTAAATTCCGAACAAAATTTAACCCATTGTGTTTGATTAAATTCAAAATAGCTAAGATTTTAAAATCAAGAAGTTATCTTTTAAACACAAATGTTGATAAACAAGCAGTGCGAGTTAGGATTCACGTAGTTTAAAAACTAAATATGATAAATTTAGATGTCTAAGACTTGTCAAAGTAATAAAATAAAAATCATAATAAACAATTTTATAAAAATCTAGAGACATTGGATTAAAAAAAAAAATTATAGTGCAAAACAATTACTTCAATCAATGCGTTTTTCTTGAATATATTAGAAGTTTATTCTCTTTGAAAAATAGAGCTTCTAATAATTCTTATCTTCATACCCACTACACAGAGCCTTAAAATTTTACTTTAGGGTTTTATTTTGAAAGCAGTGCAGTATGAGATTGGACACAAAAAAAGAAGAAAATTAAGCATCAAATTCTAATGCAAAAAAATTGAATAAGCAGATTTAGAGAGAAATACAAAAGTGCAATATTAATCTGTTCTTACAATGTTTACGTGAAAATCAAACAAACTTAATAAAAATTATAAAAATGGAAGTTTTTGCGTCACTCACCCAGATTTTTGAGAAAATGTAACCATTGGCCATTTTTAAACACCATTGCCATGGAAAATAAATAAAACCTTAGAATGGTAGAGTCGTAGAAGTATTTAAAACCATTGATTCTCTGTCAGTTTTATTTGCTTTGTTTACCAAGAAACTTTAAAGATATTTATTAAAATGATCAACTTCATAAACTTATTTACTTCATTGATTTTTAGCTAACAAAATTAGGAAGAAAGACACTGATGACCAGCATTAAAAAAAATTTTTTTCCTAAATTTATAATGAAAAATATAATGAATGATTTAGAGGAGAATCCTAAAAACTTGATTTCACCTTTGCCTTGCGTTCTTTAGAAGGATCTGCAGCCACTAATACAAAGAAAGCAAGATAGTCTAATGGTAGTTTTAATGTCTCAATTGCTTTATGTAACTTTGCTGTAAACTTTTCACGAACTTCAAAACACGAATCCTAATAAGTTAGAATAAAAATCAATAAGTATAAGCTGAGATACATAATTGACAACCACACATAGAAATAATCGTGTGAATGTCCCTGAATTAGTTCCAGTGCTATCTCATTTATAGCCATACTAGTACCATATATGAGTGAGACTGCATTTAAATTAATCTCTTACCATCTATAAATAAATCAATCCATCTAATTAAAACCAGGATTTAAATCTAGATTTCAATAATATTCATTTCTAAAGCTATAAAACAGCAGTGCTACTGTGTTATATATCCTGCTGTTAAAAGCTTGCTTTTTCCAGTTAGAAACAAAATAAAAAACCCTTAAAGCTACCAACAATTTGGCTGCAAGTCAAAGAAAACTCCCATTTCAAACATTATAACATTATTTTGGAATATTTGTTACACTGGCAACTTTTTAACTTTAGGTGAAGTTCTCCTCTTAAGAAATGTTCTTTTTTGGTCCCAAATCTCTGAAAAATTAAACAATCATTGATTTTAATAAGCACGAATATCTTTTGGTTCGTTAATATAAAAAATATTCAAATAAAAAAATTACTTGTTTTCAAAAACTGTTTCCATGCTAATAAATGATCAAATAACTGATTTCCTTATTGTTTTATAACTTTAAAAAAATATTAACATGAAGAAATGACAGATATTATTTCTTGGATCAAAAGTTCAAGATGTCAAAACGAGAATTTTAATTGGCTTGGTAAAAATTCCAATATAATTCATTCATTTAATTTTGCATTCATGCATTCTCTAAATAAAATACTTTCAGTTGATAATTTTATTGGAAATAAATTTTATTTCCTTTGTCGTTTTCACTTACTTGCACTGTTCAGAAAAATTTCAACAAAATTAACCTTGAATTATTTCTTTTGGTTATACATACTGAATAATAAAACTGCCTAGAATACCAGATATAACAATATAATAATGTAAATTTATTTAATACAAAAAAAAAAAAAAAAAAAAAAAACCATCCTCTCACAAAAAACATTGATCTATTTGCTCTATCCTTAATACAATCATTGGGTTAAAATTAAATACTACCTGCATAACTAGTGCTAGTTGTTGGAATTGCTCAATGGTGATTACATCAACATAATTAATATTTTGAGCTAACTTCAAAAAAGCCGTTCCAGCAGCCAAACGAAGTCGTGATCTGTTCACTGCACTAAAATAATCAAGAAATAAGAATTAAATTAAGAGTTAATGGAGTTAATTTATCTTTAAAAGAAAGGCGTGCAATTTCAGACCTTTTAATTGTAACAAACTACTTTTAATTAAGCTTAATAGCTAAAATTTAAAAGCTAGTGTAAATTTTTAAATTCATTAACAAAGCCAAATCCTGACTATTTCTAGTACTGGTAGGCCAGAATGTTCGCCCAAACTCTTTAAAAAGAAATGACTAACAAATCAAAAACCTTTTATTTAAGATTATTTTTCTAATGTTGCTAGTTTTTTTTTTCCTAATTTGAAGCTCTTTGATAATATTTACTTTCAAAGCCAATTTACAAATAATTCTTTATCTCAAAAACCAAATTTTTATCATAAACGCCTGATTTTTATAATATATGCTTTTGCAGTTTATGTTGGAATATTGTTATATTGTAGTATTATACTGTATATTAAAGTTTTTCAGTTATTTTGTTATTGAAAAGTAAAGAATATTACTTGTTATATAAGGATATGATTTATCATAAAAATACAACTGATATTAATTTTTGTTAGAGCCAATAGTTTTAGAAAAATAACAACAGACACTATAAGACATCCATTTTAGTCAAAGTAGTGAGTAAAATTTCCAAAAAAGTTTTAAGAGAACCGGTATCCTTAAATCCTTTTTAGAACATAACATGTATAACTTTGGGAAGTTTGCGTTAAATTTGCATGCAAATTTAATGAAGCAAAATAATTCTAAACAAGTAGAGTTCTTTAATTCGGAAGTTGAGTAGCATTTTTGTTGAAAAGATAGGATGAAGAAACTTTTTGCTAATGATATGGCTTTCAAGGATTTACCTGACTTTTCCATTCCCGACCAAATCACCATCACGTAAAAGTAAGGCGTTAAGAAGTCTGAATACAGGCAAAGCTGGAGTGCGATGATCCTCTTCTATGCCTTGCAACCATCGTGTTAGTAATTTAATACCTTCAATCTGAATAAACAAAATTTAAGAAGCTCCAAAATTTTTATAACTAAGCAACTAGTTATACTTCTTTTCTAGCCCTCAAATCATAATCCCTTTAAAAGTTGTTTAGTTTTTATTGGTTAAGAGAATTTATCATATCAAGAAATCCTTGATACTTGGTGTTTCCTTGAAAAATATATTATTAAAAGTTTGTTTATATCATGTGATTATTTATATCATACCCGGACAGCTCATATCCAGATAGCTCATTCAGTAGAGTATCTGAGCATTCTAACCACAAAGTGTTTGGTTGAAATCAGGGTATCATCCACTCAACGTATCAGTAGCATTTCAGTGCGGTAAGCTTGGAATTTTCACTCTCTTTCAGCTTCCTGCCTAATAGCCTTGCATGAAATGACTTAAAAAATCGTATTTTCAGTGTAATGAACAAATTATAAAGAGCTGAGTTGGGTCAAAATTATTTCAAAACTTTTGTAGTTTCAAATCAAATGACAAAACATGATTAATAGAGAAGGGCTGTAAAAAATTTTACATCTCAGCAAAGGGTGAACTGCTTCTGTGGATTTCTTATTTTGAATTAACAAAATTTTTTGGTATAAGCAAATATGAAGTAAGTATTTTTTATGTTAAATCTTGAGAAATAAACAAAATGTGGAATTCTGTTAAAATTTTGTTAAACTAGGCAACAAGAATTTTTGGAACATCCTCCAATATATATCACAGCCATTTCAAACCTGTACACAGCACAGTGAAGTATTTCTTCAACTGATATTTTCTGGAAAAGTGGGTTGTACATATTCACACACACCTAGATCTATACTTAATATTTGTTTTTATTCTGTAAAAAGCATGCTAAAGTTGAAGAAATCTTTAAAAATAATATATATATATACAATATATATACATGGACATATGTGCTCTATAGGCACTTAAAATCTGACAAAATTTTCTAAGCTCAATCTAGAAAAAACCTGTTATGCTACCACCGCATACTTTAAGTAAGATCTATAAAAAAAAAATACAATAATTTTAATCTTAGTTTTAACATAAAACTAATAAAAGTTACTTGATGGTATTAAAAATAATAAATGCTGTTACTTTTTCTAGAGTCTCCTGAGAAACATGTTGGTCAGTCAACCATTCGTCTTCACTTTCCTGAGAATCACTTGTATCTTCCTAAATTTAAAAAAAACCATATAGTTGAAACTTCACCACAATTAAGATTTAGATGCTACTAAAAACTAATTTAATTTTCTTGCAGCTGCAATTTTAAATTCTGAAGGCAGAAAATAAACAAACTTAACTTTGTTAAGTTAAAAAGTAAAATTTCAATGACATTATAAATAAATCTTTTATACAATTATTTTCCAAACAGAGAGATCAAAAAATTCGTGGATTTGCCTGGAAGGAAACGAGAAAATGACATCACAATAATTCAATAAAATTTATAATGATGTGATAAAATTTATAGCCAACTAGATCACTAAAAATCAAATAAGAAGAATCTATATTTTATGTAGAATTTTGAGTGAGTAATCAGCTGAAATATTTTGCTGTAGAAACTGTTTGGTCGACTAGTACTTATAGCACTTATTTTCCTTTACTTTCCAGAATCTAATGTGTTTGCGGCATAGTCAGTTTCAGCACCAAAATATGGTAAGATATGGTACGCAAACCCAGCAGTAGCACAACATAATTTGAAAGTTTTTATGTGATAATTTTCTGCCTTCATAGGATTATAAATTTTAAAAATTTCGACCAAGTTTTCCATTTTATTACCATTTCATCGATAGAAACATCTTGGTATGGATAGCACAACTTTTGAAAGTTTTTGACGATTTTGTTTTTGATTGACTGGCGTTCGCTTGCTTGCTGTTGAAAGAATTCATTTAAGCTGGGTTATTAACCAAAATTTTAGCAGCAAAAAATTCATTTACTACATCAACTAAGTTCACTTGATCTTCAAGAGTAAGTAATTCAATAAAGTAGTCAATAGGAGTGCTTCATAACCAAAATCACCCTGAGCTCCTGCAATTTTTTTTGGTTGAACCAAAAATTCTGTACTCTATGATCATCAGTATCATCATTCAATAAAAACCAATGCTCACAAGGTTTTGAGGAAAATGTCTTCTTATTTCTGGCAATTTTATTTGCTTTTTTAGCTGGTGAAGCTCACTAAGATTTAGAGTGATCTTTTTCATACTCATTTTCATCAAAATCAGCAGTTCATAAAAAGCGAGAAATTGTCTGTGCCCGCCCCACGTCCGCCTACATTCATTTACGTTGCCAGAACAAAACAGCTTTTGTTGAACAATATTTATAGCAGTAAAAATAAAAACAGATTGCAGATTAAAATAAAAACAACAAAATATGGTAACAAATAAAACGTCAAAAGTTTATTTATTAATTAAATCATTTGCAAATCTAAAAATATAACCAATACTATACTTAGAAGATCAACTTAAATATTCCAAAACAATAGGAACAAATCATAATTAATAGTAATTTAAAATGTGATGTTATGATTGCAAATATGAGATTTAAAAAAATAAAAACAACTTAATTTTAAAAAAAGATTGAACTACTTAAGGGGCTATTACACGATAACATATGTTACAAACATATACAGAAGGAATATGCTCAGTCTGCCAAAGATGAAAAACTCTTATTATTCTCAAAATTAAAAAAAAAAAATTTACCAAACAACATTTTATCAGACCACCAAACATAAAAATTTTACAACAGAAAAATAAAAAGAAACTGCGTAAAAATGTCAAACAAGGATTTTCAACAAGTTCCATAATTATTCTTACTGCAGCCGCAAGTATCAAAAAAAAAAAAAAAAAAAAAAAAAAAGTTTTTGGGTAAATACCAACTAAATGTTGGTGGTGGTGAAAACGACATTTCAAATAAAATAGAAAAATCACAAAAACAAACAGATTTTCTTTTACTATAAACAGTCTATTTTATAAACTTAAATCACACCAAAAAAATTTTAAATTTCACTTTAAAAACTCATGTCAGCAAAATAAAATTTTACGTGTCTGTCGGTATCCTTTGATGCAGACAGAAAATGTTTGAATATTTTAAACTGAAAACGGAGCTAACAAGAATTGTTAAAATGTTCAAAACATTTAAATTGAACAGTTAATTTTTGAGTAATAATTTTTCACAACTCACACGGAATAATAATATGTAGAACAACATAACTTCTGTATATGTTTGCAGCATATGTTATCGTGTTATCGCGCCTTTAAACTGCCCCGCCTTATAAGGTTGTTTTTTTTTTTAAGTTGATATTTTAAGTAGGTTTAAACACCTGGACTGTATATAAACATATTTGCTCTCGTCCGCAGGTTTATTTTAAATTATATTTATTTATTTTCTTTCTTTTCATCGCCTATATTTTATTTAAAATTATCGCTTATTTCTCGAAAGTATGATTTATTCTCGTCCACAGGTTTATTTAAAAATTTTTTTCATGTTGTATTGTTTAATTTTCAATCATTTATGCTTTAATTAAAATTCATTGCTTATACGCTAATAAAAATTACTGCTCATTTCTCGGAAGTATGTTTACACAGTGAAGAAGAATATTATAAGTACTTTACATCTAATGTTTTCATTATCTGAAAAAAAATGTGTACTATTTTTTGTACTTTTAATCTATTTTATTTGCTCATACAATGGTTTTATGAAATATACAACCAAATTGTTTTCCAACATTGTTTTTAATCGTTTTTTGAGAAAATATGACGAAATTATACAACAGTAGAAAAGCATGTTCGCGTTAAAAATAGAAATTTGTTCATTAATGTCTGATGTTCATGAAATGATGTTCAGCGACAATCTACATGCATGTAGGTAATTCGAAAAATTTCTCTGTGCAGTCCAACTATGGTGGACTGAGCTGGGAATGGGTCGGAGAAGGAAAAGGGGGAAAGATAAGGGGATAAAGAGGAAGGAAGGCAGTGGATGGGGAAGGAAAGGGGCAGTGGGAAGAAGAGGAGGAATGAGGACAGACGGCCCATAAAATGTCCACAAAGACATGGGCTTAATAAGGCCCACCTATGCGTTTACTCACAAGGCCTGCAAAATCTTCTTCACTTTCACTTATAAAATATAGAAAATCATTTTCTAAAAGGTATCAACTTTTTCAGACTCACTAAACCTATCATTCAACCAGTCATTATTTTGACAGCCTCACTTGATGCATATTTTTCAACACACCATTTTTATTAGAAAAAAATTTATAAAAATTTGTCAAAACAATAAAAGCTTGTGGCTGCATATTATGGAGATAACTAAACTAAAAGCAGAAAATGAAGAGAAACTCATTAGCTTTTATTTGCAACAATAGTTATGTGCATAGGTTATATTACACAATTTGCATAAATCATGTTTCATTGACAAGCCGCTAACATCGGCTTCGTGTACACTACAAAAAATCCCTTAGCCGCTGTGTGCAGCTCACCATAGCAAATAGTTGTGATGGTTACAATAAGTTTGTGCCAGAAATTAACAGTAGTAAAAGATTTAATTTCAGAACCTTATTTTATCTTATATCTTGTTTTAATAAAACAAGGGTAGCCAAACTGGTTCTTACAGACATAAATCAGTTATAAAAAAACTTGTAACCAACGTAAAACCCGGGCTGTTGCTGAGCAATAGCCTTTTTTTTTGAAAAATAAAAATGGACGCATAAATGAATGAAAGTGAACTTAAAGGCTCCTCTTCAAAGCATCTTTTTGCATAAAATTAAAAGCCGTACAATTGTGTAAGGGTACATTGAATTGTATATTGATAGTTAAATAGTTTATATTCAATATCTAGTTAAATTATGGCAGCACCAAACGATTTTTTGGCAGATATTTAAAGGTGTTTGACACTTGTTTAAAGAATTGAAGCACTAATGGTATTTATTCAGAATTCTAAGAAATGTAAATTTGTATACTTACTCTATCTATGTTAAGCAGATTTTTGACTACAAATTCTTTTATTACAGCCGCTTGTCGTTTAGCAAAGATAACAGGTGCAAGTTCAGCTAGTTCTCCAAGTGCACACAGTGTTGTTTGAAGACTTTTATAAGAACCATTGAAGTTCAATTTGTCAATTAAATTCTAAAAAAAAAATTGCAGAGGATAGAAAAAATGGAAATGACCCACTTTTTTTATCTATATATTTTGACATGTTCCAGTTAAACAACTTTTATGACCTCACATCTATGATTTAATATTTCACTTTCACTTTCATATTTCAAATACTGATTTCATCAAACAATTTTTCCATATGAAATTCCATTTATACTTAAAAGGTAGGGTTAAATCACAAAAACTTTACAATACTTTAAAAACTGAAATTTAAAAAAAATATAAAATTAGAAATAAGGATCTAATTCTTTTACAAATACGAAATATGGAGTTAATCCCAATATTTATCTCTGTTCTTTATCTAGCACCAGGGCATTATTCTAATTTTAGTGATTTGATCGACTTCAATATTGGTAATTTGTTTGATTTTTGAAATAATATGGTAGTTTTATACTTTTATATGCTCACTTCTAAAAAACTAGTAAGTTACATCCTGTTCTCATTAGATTTAAACGGCTTACAGTTTACTTTTTGAAAAAATCATAAGGTAGGAGAAAAAAATAAAGCTGTAAAATAAAATCTTTCAATTTTAGGTAGACTAAAGAACTGGTCAGAGTTTAATAAAAGCTTTAAGTTTGAAGATTTATCCTCAGGTGTTCATCAGAATATAAATATCAAATATAAATTCAAATAAAAGCTAAATTTAAACAAATGACATACCTTAAACAATCTTTCCAAGACCAGCGTTGAGTCCTTAAGCATAACATGTAAACATCGGAGAGCAAACTTGGCTTGCTTTCGAGTGCCATGCGTAACCAACTTACTAAGTACAGGTTGATAGCATCTACAAGGAAATATCACGCTTATATCTATGTTTACTTTACTTTACAGAAATAAAACTACTTTCTGCTTTCTTTCTGTTCTCTTTATCATTAAAAACACTATGAAATATTTTTCTTAATTCAATGTGCAGCAGATTAAAACATAACAAGCATAACCAAAATTAGATTAAATTAGCGAGTTAAACCTTTGAAATTCAAGAGAAAAGAGCTTATTTTTCCTGAAACAAAAAGCTGAAAACATATTTCCTAAATACTTAGAAAATACATCAGCTTTATTAGAACAGATATAATTTAACATGAAACACATCTAATATTCTTATTTTATCAAAAAACCAAAGTTATCTGTGATGTCAATAAAAAAATAACTACGTTTTGCTTATAAACACAATAAAGATCAATTAAACATACGAGCACAGGTTCTTATCAACATCATCAAGCTGTGATATCACATAATGTAGAGCTTCCAGAGCTAGTTCAACTAAATGTAAATATGTTTAAAACTAGAAACAAATTGCATCTACATAAAGATATAGTAATTCATTTGTATAATATACAATATATTTCTATATTATAGAAAAAAGTAAGGAGGCTTTATAAAAGCAATATAACGATATCTATTTGGCCGAACTCTTAATAGGTTGATTGCTGCACTAAAAATCGCTGCATAACCCATATATATTTTTCAAACTAATTATGTCAAATTATAAATAATTTATAATAATGAGTAACGAGATATCTTGTCAATGGTCATCAAGAAGAAATTTCATTCTTGGTTGCCAAGGACGGGATATCTCGTCATCTGGTAACCAGGAAACTTTTTCATTCTCGGTTGCCAGAAACTAGATATTTCGTCATGAGATATCTTCCTATTGGTAACTAAAATGAGATATGTGTAGGAGAGAGCTATAGATTAGAACATTACTATATTTTTTGGTGATTACTGTTTTATAGATAGACTCGATTTAAATACTTTAAATAAATTCTTTAGAAAAGTTTCAATGAAGGGAATTAGTTTTAAATGTTTTTTAATTCAATAAAAATATTCTAGGAGCAAAATTTGGGTATTCAGCCCTAGTAGCCAATTTCTGCAAGTGGAAATATGAGTCAAAAAATAAAATACCTATGTATGACCCAAACAAAATTCCTAGGATGCAAAACCAAATAAAAAAGTTTCAAGAAAAAAAAACATTTTTGAGAAAAACTTTGGCATTATTCAATGTCAAAATTGGCTTTTCTATTCAAAGATTATTAATGAACAGAATGCATAAATATTTTGGCTGTGTCAAGCCATTTATCAAAAACAAAGTGCTTCACTTTGAAAAAAAAAGTGTTTTCTTTCAGAGCTTCATAAAACTTTGTAGAAAGAGTGATTGAAAAGTTTTAGATAAAATGGAAAAGACATGAACATATTCTTATGAACCCGCTAAATGGAAGTCCAGAGAATAGTACCAAGCAAATATATGAGAGTGCTATAAGTTTATTTTCCTGAAAAAAAATTTTTTGGACATAATATTTAGTATCCTGTTATGGTGAAAAAATACATAATATCTAAATTAGAGATAATCAAGTTAGTTACCTTATATAGTTACTTTAAAAGACAATTTAAAATAAAATTTACAATGAAGATAGAGTCTCATCAGCTCTACTAAAAAAAAAAGCCTCTGCAGCTTATCGTTTCAGCAATTATGAAATTCTAAAAATCACTCTTACTAAAGTTGCAAATTTTTGTAGAGTAAGTTAAAAAACTTTACTTGTAAAATTTTTGCAGAATAAATTCAAATTTTACTTCTATACAAAATCAAATGTTTCATGGATGTATCTAAAAGACTGTGGCAAAATCTCAAAGCAACATCTTTTACACAAAAAAAAATATATATACCTATCTCTTGATCCCTGTGTTTTACCAATAAGAGAATTACTTCATAGCATTGTAAACTCTGAAATGCACTTGGTTGGACGTTTGCCAAACACTATTAAAAAAAAACCAAGAAAAAAAAAGAGATATATGAGGACAACAAACTTTAACTAAAAGGAATAATAATTTTAAAATATAAAATTTTTATTCAAACCCTAATCAGGTAAAAATAATTTGACCTTTTATTTTGTGTGCCCATTATTAAAACATAACGCAAAATGAATTTTTTCTATAAAAAAAAACTCCAAACACCAAGAGCAAAAAAAAATTCAAATATTTTGACAGGATCATATCTTAAGACGGCCATGCGTGAACTGTGGTCACTAATCTCTCATCATTGACCAATCAAGTTAAAGATAACTGTGCAACTTAATAAAATAGAAATACTTTTTTATTGATATTTTTAATTTCTTTTAGTACAGATACAATCCAGAATTTGACTAATATAAATTGTCAACTTAAGTGGTCAAAATTCAAAGTTAAACTCAAAATTAAAAACAAATGTTTGAAAAACATTGTTTAGCATCACAAAAAATTATAGATTCAGGCCAACTGTTGTGAAATGGTTTTCTTCTCAAAGAATATAAACAAACCTTGACAAGTTTCAAACCGGTTTTTGCTTTACATATAAGATCTTCCTCACTATAGTCTAGATCAACATCGTTATTATCATTGATTCCATCACTTAACTTCCTTATCTCACATAGCAGAACAGTTAAACTAGATATGTCAACAAGCATAGGACATGCCCTATCTAATAAAGCTTTCACTGTTTCAATTATAGTGTTTTTCGGAGATACTATTTTTAATATTTCTTTTACACTTTTTATTATCTGTGGAGATTCTTGTGTTGGGTCAGTGGATTTGAGGAGAAGTTGATGGAGCTTTTTGTCACTACATAGTTGGATAAGTCTTTTAATATGGTCTTGGGCACGAATATCAGGCAATGATTCTGAAAAAAAAAAAAAAAAAAAAAAAATGAGAGGAAGAAATTTATTTGAGAGAAGCAAGTAAGTAAAAAATGGTGTAAGTATGGCATTATTTAAAACAGGGGAAGGGGAATTATAGCAAAAATGGCTGTTCATTTGAATAAAGGATGCTTTATAACTTGAATTTTAGAGAGCAAACGCACATTTATAACAGTCAACTTTACGAAAATCCAAACTGTAATAAAAGAAATCTGGAAGGTTGATAGCGCAATGACTTTAATTTATACCAAGGCCAAAAAACAAAAAAAAAATGCTTACAAACTAGATAAGTTCAAAAATATTGGTTTAGTGATTTATTGAAGGAGGAGGAGTTTTCATCTTGTCTAATATGCAGAGGTAGACCATTACATACTTTTGCCCCAGAATTTATTAGAAATATTTAGGAAGTATCAATATGCACTTGTTATTTCTTGTTTCTATCGTATGAAAATCAGTTAAAGTAATTATTGAAATTGTTACAACCTTCCTTGTTTAGACATTTTCTCACAAATAAACACGATTGCTTTTTTAACCAAGTTGAAAGTATGTGCTGTAAGTAATCTTTCAGCAATTATACGGTGAGGCCTCTGTTCATTTGATCTTAACTTGATTTACAAGCAGGCTGTTTGTGTAGTGAAGATTAACTGACCCCATGTATGTTAGTAGAGGTAATATTGCCATAGTGTAGATCCTTATTGTAATCTCAACAGATTTGGTCTAATTTTACTGAGATGCATGAGTCTTGAACTAGCTTTTTTATACACAAAATCAAAATTTACAGCAAATGTCAAGTGGTTACCAATTGTGTTACCCAAATATTTATTCTTTATAGAAATGTTTACATATGACCCTTTTATACTCAATTTTTTCAAGATAGTATCACAAAGGTTTAACTGTTTAGCAGTACCAAACATTACAGATTCTGGAATATCTTCCTTGGTATTCAACTTTTGTAAGATCAAACAAGTCCGTAAACTACTCTAATTTATTATGCCATATCCCAAATAACAACAACTTGTTTAACAATCAGCTGTGAATAATGGTATCAAAGGCTTTCGATAAGTCAATAAAGAATGTACCGGTCAATTTTCCATTGTTTGTTTTCATTCTAATATCTTCAACTAACAGAGTTGCAGCCATTTTTGTTGATTGTTTGTGATGGTAACCGAATTGGCTGTCTTTTATTAAGTAATGTGTTTCTAAAAAATCACTTAGCTGAATGTGGATAATTTTCTTGAGAAGTTTAGACATAAGATATTGGTCGGTAATTTTTTGGCCTGTAGTAAAGCCCTGATTTTAATACAGGAACTAGTTTTGTTGTTTTCCAAATTTTTGGAATTTTATCCATTTCTATTGAGAGGCTAATTAAATAAGATAGTGGTTTGGATATGGACTTAGCACAATATGTCAAGAGAGTAGAAAGTAAATAATCCAAACCAGTAGCATTCTTCTTTTTTAAAGCTTTCAACTGTTTTTCATCAAATGTCTTTGAAGCGTGTGTGAGCTTAAATCGTGGTTTAAGACGCTTGCTAGTTTTATTAGTTATTATAGAGACTTTTTTCAATGTGAATTCAATAGGGTGAATGCATTGGTTTTCAATGATTTGGCAGCCCCTGCAAAGTAAGTGCAGAATCTGTTTGCATTCTTTTTTTCAAAGCCTCTCTTTTGCATAGTTACCTGGCAAATTCCTTTAATTTTCATAGGAAATATACCTTTGATTAATTGCCATAAGTCTTTTGGATTTAGTTGATTTTTTGTAAGATTTTTTATGATAAGCAAACTATTGGATGTATTTCTGTAGATTTTTTTACAAGTTCCAGTCATCTGGGGTTTTAGTTCATCTAGCTCTCTTTAATATGTGATCTCTTTCGATTATATGCTCACATAACTCTTCCGTTATACAAGGGCAAGGGTTACGACTTAACTTAGTGAAAAAAGGTGAGCATGCTTATCGAAAAATAAAAGATCTACATTAGAGAATTCAACAGCGATGTTTATAATTTTAATTTCATATAAAGTTTCCCAATGGATGCTTTCAAGATCCTTATTTAATTTTGTCAGATCATAATTTCGACAAAGTACAGATCAGGGTAAATATTTAGTGGTATTTATTTTCCTATCATCCTACCATATCGTGGTCACTTATTAAAGTTGCAAATACATTGGTATTAGAAATTACATTTTGTCAATTAGTTGCTATAATATCCTTTAGTTTTATTGATTGGTTAGTCCACGAGTTGCAGATTTTCCAAGTTGCTTGAAACCGTACAGTGTAAAAATAGATTTAACATCTTGGTGATTGTCATGTTGTACTTATGTAAGTAAAAAAATTTATCTCCACAGGTAATCGTTTCTTTGCTTAGCTGTGCTATTTCCAAAAGATAATCATTCAAACTTTTACAAAAATTTAGCGGTAAATAGTTAGAATCATCAGGGGGTCTATAGAAGCAATCTACTAAAAAGCTGCCAGAATTCTAAGCAATATCTCCATCCATACATTTTCCAAATTTACTTTTTCTAGATCTAACCGTTTTATATTAGATTTTATGTAGACCGATACTCCACTACATATGTGTTCCTGAAAGGAATATAATGTCAATACGGGGGTTTGCTTTCATTAGAAATTCGAAAGAATCAAAATTTAATTGCAGACCACAAATATTTTGACGGAATATACTCATGCTTTTTGAAGATAGAAAGTTATGTAAGCACATTGGACCTGGACAAGATATCTCCACAGCATAGCATCAAAAAATACTTTAAACTTGATGTTCTATACACATTGCAATTTCTACGTTGTTTTTTCCATAAGATAGATTTTATAAAATTTTTACCATCTTTTAGCCAAGATCTTTTTCATTGAGTGAAATGCTAATCCCATCACTGGTGGTGAAACATTTCTTCTGTATGAATAGAACATTAAGGATTAAGACTAAGAACGTAATAAATCCGCTACAGTTCATTTTCATTAAGTAAACTAATGATGGATATATTGGACTCAAAGAACACAAAAGAATTACGCACCTTGATATATAACGATAAACAGCTACTTCCCAGCTTTAATCCATGTATACCATGTAAATAAATATGAACTTGAATAAAAGTTATGATGGATTTATAAATAACTTTATAAATATTTAAACAAGTGCAATAATCTGAGTGAGACTGCATTTGTTTCCCTTTCAATAGAACCAAAAATCAACTCAGACAAATAGAACTACATAACCAATAGTCTGTAATAATAAATATCACAAGCTTTAAAAAATTTGCCTAGCTTTCAATAATATTTAAACCAAATGGAGTTAACCAAGAAATTTTAAGATTAAGAGTTTTTGGGTAGTTCAGCCATCCGCAATGAAATTTTCCTTACATAGCCTAATATAAACTGGGTCAGGGACAAAAGCCTTGATAAACTATTCGTCAATATAAACCGGGTCATGACAACCTATAAATACCTGAAAATGAATTATGCAAAAGAGGCCTAAAAACATGTTATGAAAAGTATAATATAAGAATATTGTTAACTTGAATCATAATTCTATTTTCAAATTAAAGTGTTAGGTTTAAGTTGGGCTCTTCTAATTTAGATCTGAAAAATAACTTACTTGCAACTGCAATTGTTTTAGCATATAATTTTCTTTCCTTATTCTCTGCCTAAAAAAAATTTTTTATATGAAAGACTGTTAAGAGAATGTTTTCTACCAAATATTTCAATTCAGAGGATTAACTCACCAATACAAAAAAAAAAAAAAAATTCTGCTGATGCCAATTAAAATGAATACCTTAATAGAAACAATTTTTTTTTTCGAACAGCTTCCAAGAGGACAAAAACTGTACTTCAAAGAATTTTATTTTCACAATGAGCTTTTTCAAATACTTTGCAAAAATTTATTTTCATGAATTGATGTTTTAAAAAATTTCACCATGTCTTATTTTGAGAATGATCAAAATTTAGAGTACAAAATAACAACAAAAAATAATCCCGTTTAAATGACCTTCCAAGCAAATAAAAACTAAACCAAACAAACCTCTTCATCTTTGTAAAGCAGCAAAAGATCTCGAAAATCTTTATTGACTCTTAAAAAAAAATTTGAATACTGCAATTCTTTAGGAAAATTTCCACTATGAAAAAATTAATCACTTATTTTCAAAAGTGTTCATTTGAATTGTAATGTTACAGCCATATACAAGTAAATATGCAAGTAGTGAAACACCAAGACATAGCTCTGGCTCTGCAATGGTAGAACCAATGAATGCAGTAAATAGTCATTTTATTAGGCAGTGAAGAAGAGGGGATATGCGGGGTATTTGTTAAGTGACATTTTTATTCATCGAAGCCATATTGCTTAAAACCTATGTGCGGTTTTAATTTTGATATCATTTATGGTAATTTTTAAAAATATAAAATAATTTCAATGATAGAAAGATGCTACTTTGTATATTCCTTCAGGACATATATTTATTTTCTGGGATAGTTGAGGCTATTCATTAATGTTTAATTCTATACGAATGAAAAGATTTACCGCATTATGTTGGTATTTTTTTTTTATTATTCATTGTATTTATTATTTACGTTTTTATCTTTTTCACTTACGCTGCTTTTTCATTAATTCTTTTTTTGCAATTTCAAAAACTAAAAAAAAAAAAAAAAAAAAATTAAAGAAGTAAAAAGAAGTTAGTGGCTAACAAGAAGCTAATTCAACACTAAAAACCAAAATTTTAAATATTTTTTAACAAAAATTGTTAAAGAGCAAATTTTACCTATTTTTGAGCCAGAAAGAAATTTTCAAATAACTTAAAAAGCAGAGCTTATTAATAAATTAACTTATTAGCTTGTTAATTAATAATTTCCAATTTTCTAATATTTGGAATCGCAACATAACTTCTTAAATAAAAAATAATGCAACCTTTATTTAAAAAAATATCGTAATCTTTACTCAAAAAATAATGTAACCTTTACTAAAAAAACTCGACAAGTATATATGGCACAAAAAATAATTTCTATGCACCTCAATATGTAAAATTTAAAAAAAAACTAGCAATAAATGATTTCCTAGTAAATTTTCAAAAAAAACATCACTTTTAGTATAACAATCAACATATTTAAACCCAGTACCAAAAAGGGATTTTCAAAAAACTAAAAAATAAAATAAATAATAAATGAAAAGAAATTTCAAAAACGATAATTTTTGTAAACAATTTTAATGCTGCTTTTGGACACAGTATAGAAAAAAAGCAATTTTTCAAAACCAAAAATGCTTACTTTTCTATCCTTATGTCTAAATAACTGATGAGTGGTTGTTGAATGAGGAAGTGTTACTAAAGGAGGGCTAGATAAAATGAAATTTAGTGGACTTGATTGGATTTGTTGACAATCCAATAGAGAATCTACTCACTTAGCTTCTTATACATAATTATAAAATCAAAAACTACTCACCTGGCTCTATGCTTCATCATTGTATCAAATATACTGAAAAGAAATAATGAAACAGCTTTTAGTTTCTATAAGATAATACAATGAAAAAATCTCATCTACTTTTAAGTCAAAATATTTTGCCATGAACAAAGTTTACCTCATTGAAGTTTCATCAAGTTCTGTGTATACAGACAGTAATTGTTTCATTCGTAAATCATTCTCAAGAGACACAGGAACCAAGCAGCCATGAACAACACGTTCAATGCATAACCTAAACCAAATACACAATTATAAAAATATCAATCAAGTTATGCCTCATTTTGTTCCTCAGTTTGAGCAAAAAAGCTACAAAAAACTAAAGGTCTAAAAATTATAAAAATGAGAAATTTTATATCAGATATAGATTAGATATAGATATTTTATCTTTGTACACAAAAATTTTCAAAATGAAAATGAAAATACAAAGCTTTTTTCCATTCAGAATATCAATACAAACAAATTTCTTGCTCTAAAAGAAGTAAAAATCAGTAAAACTTTTTAAAAATTCATACAAGAACTAAAATCCATTAACCAAATATACATCAAATCATTTAGAATCCATTAAACCAATGTACATCAAATCAGTTCCAATCTATTGAATTAATACGCATCAAATCACTCAACGAAATTACAAGTCAAGTAATCGAAAATATCAATTTATGATTATTTAATACTGAAAATATCTACCATATAAATTAACTAGCTTATTTATTAAACAATGTCTTTGAATTTTTCGAATACATAACAAAATTATTAGACATATCAATGCCAGAACCCTTGAATAAAATGCAAAATAGGCTAAATAATGATACTGATACTTTAAACAGCATCGAGGGTAGAACTGTAATATATGTACCCTTAGAACTGAAACTGTTGCAGTTTGTTTATCCCTTTAAAAAGAAGCCCAAATTTATGAATGACTAGGCCAAGAATGTGCATTTCAAGTTTCGAACATTTAGAAAAAAATCAAAAATTAATCTAACATTAATTACATCACTAAAAATTTCATATTCATATAAATCTCACAACCACCTTAGAAAAAGCAATCTATACCATTTGATGTGAATAGATTTTCTAGACAGAATTTCACAATCAGTTAGAAAAGGGAGTCCTCCAAAAAGAAAATAAGTATAACCTATATATGGTTATTCCTTGGATAAAATGTAGAGGGTTGTCAAATTTTGTTAAGATCACAAAAACGTTTTTTATTATGTGAACATGATCAGACGTACTAGAAATAATTAAAAGAAACTTAGTGGAAAATAATATTAGTCTATTAGTCTATTTAATTCACCTATGGTATACAGATGTTTGACCTCTATAATAATATATGTTATGCACACCTGTCCTCAATACTGTTCTGCATATACAAAGGAAGAATACATGCAGGAATCCATTTTAAATCTTCCTTTTCTTTGCTATTTGCACTAAATGGAAAAATCATTAATTGTAAAATCAAGCCACATAAAGATTTTTTTAAATTAAAGGATTTTGAATGATCTCAGAAATTTTATCAGCTGGCTAAATTTTCATATCAGAGAAAAAACATGACTAGATTTAATTAATAGCAATAAAACTGTTTTAAGAGACAAGCAAAGAAAATAATTCATAAATTCTATTTAGAACTATTGACACTTTTATTATAAATTTTTTTAAATAATTTAATGTGCAATAAAGAATAAAATTTTTTATACCAATTATTTATTCTTTTGTATAACCTTCCAACACATGTAATTGTCTCTCTGCGAATCAACCACTAAATCAGAAAACAAGCACGAATGATAGCAACAGACCTTAAAATGCCACTGATATTGGACCACTTCTAATTTATTAGGGTTGTTCCAGATTATCAATCCGCTTTTAAAATAGCACCAAATGGAATCAAAAACACTGGAGAGGAATTCCTCATAAGACAAGCCCTAGTGGCTAATGGACTCACAGAAAAGAAATATATTACTAGCTTTTTACTAGCAAAATAAAATTCACTACAACTAAGTTAAAATTGATAAGCATCAGTAGATTAAAAAAAAAAAGTGGATAAAGCTGCTAATAACTACCAGTTATATTATCTTTGGGATTTATTAGAAAGAAGCTCAAGTTTTATTAAAATCTTCAAAAATAAATATTTGATAACTTGGTGCAGATTACACTACCTACAGATAAAACTACAGATTGAAGTTCTAATTTTTGCCTGGTTTTGAAAATTGCCCTTTCTTCATGACAAATTACAGCTCATATATTGCTGGTGGACAAACTTTTGCTAAATACGATACATTACAATCATTAAATTTCAATGCAAGGCTTTTGGGATAGTTAATTTTTTTAACTAAACTTTGGCCAGTCTGAAAAATAACAAAAAGTCTTGAAAATATATATCTATGTGTAAAATAAAAGCCAAAAAAAGAAATTATTGTAAACCTTTTTATCTCTTGTTCTTTCTTTAACAGCATGTAACAACTGTAAAACAACATAATGATTGAAACTCATTAAACAATAAAGCTATGCATACCCTTTCTAGAAAAGTAAGTGAGATGATAATAATCTTTATAGATAATAAGATAATATTTATAATAACTTAATTGAAAGGATTTCCAAAGTGAAATTTTTCTGAAAAAAACCTTTATTGATTTTCTAGATATTTCAAGATTCCATGCTAAGTGTAAAAAATTCTAGTATTATGACATAGGAATTGTTATGGCCATATAGTAATATACCTTCATAATTAAGTAGTTATTTGCCCCATTATCAACCCCTTAACTGTGGTAGATATAGTAATATACCTTCATTTTTAAGTAGTTATTTGCCCCATTATCAACTCCTTAACTGTGGTAGATATTTTCTGTCAGAGTTCTCAGAAATGGTAGAAAAATTTTGAAAATTATAGAAAAGTTTGCTGAGTCATTCAAAAGTTTAACCAAGCTATATTCTGTAACAATGAAAGTATATTTGGAGGACCAAATTTCTGCAAACAACTACTACATAAAATAACTAAAATCACCAGCCTAGAGTGAAACATTTGTGGTCTGTTTTTTATCATATTAGAAATATGGAAATAAGCATCTGACACAAAAAGCACGATAGTTCCGAAATATGGAAATTTACGTCAGTCGCAGTTAAGGGGTTCAAAAAATTTAGGCAGTTTAGTAGTATTTCCTACAGTTTTATTTTGAAAAAAGCAAAATATTTTTTGAAAACTAACAGGATGACTAGTCCCAGACCCCTAAATGTTTTTAGACTTATGCTCATATCTTTATCTTTAAACATAGTTCTTGAGAAAAGTTTGGTATAAAGATTAGTATCAACTTCTCAAATCTCTAATTCAAAATTCAGTTAAAAAAAATTCCTTTAACTACATATAAAATTTAAGAAGCAATGAATGGATTTTGGGAAAATTTTAAGGCTTAATGATCATATTTGGGCATATCTGGTCAAAAACAATAATTACCTTTAAAAAATAAGCTTTGTAACATTTTGATTTTACAAGCTCATGCAAAACTCTAGAAAGAAATGAATAGACAGAGACCTAACAGACAAATACATGTGAACATATAAGTCAAAAATACTTTTCAAACTTAACCTTAAGTTTATCATCAGAAAGTGTTTACCACTAGGCAATAATGTTATTTAAAGCACAAAATATCAAAATTAATAAAAAATTTAAATTCTGTAAAAAATGACATCTAAAACAACATTTTAAAATATCTTACTTGTTTTGATAATGTTGAAAAGCTGGTCTCAGCGGCTTTACATACCACAACAACCGTTTCTAAACGAACTTTTTCATCAGGATCCAAAAATCTCTGCAATAGTTGCTCTAGACGAAGAAAATATTTAATAATAAATAAAAAGGGGTAACTAAATAAAAAAATCATAAAATGATATTCAAACCCCTATGGTCTTAATTGTGAAGTAGCTAATTGATAAAATAGCAAAGATTTGGAAAATGTAAAGAAAAAAAATGTGTTAGGTTGGAAAGTAAAAAACCAGAAGGTTTACATTTTCTTTTGAACTTTTCAAGCACTTTGCATGCTTTTTAATATAGATAGAGCCTCCATGAAATTATTAGAGATAATCTTTTATTTTTACTTTCTAATTGTCGTTTTAAATTGCATTAAAAGAAACATTAGGAGCAAAACCAAAATAATGGAGGTTAATTACACTTTGACTCAGACATATAAATATTAATAAATAATTAATAAATATTAATACACTTATAAATATGAAATATAAATATTAATAAGTAACAAATAAAATACTATCAAGCTCTTTTACGAAAATTAACTATTTTAACCACATGCAATGTGACCATAAACATCTTTGTATCACTAAAAATATTCAACTGAAATCTGCAGATCATTATCTTTAAAATCTAAAGCACCCGGGGATCATGAACTAAACTTTTAGATCATGTGTAATGTTAGATTATAATACACATCAGATACCTGTAATATCAGAGTTCAATTCTGGTGATGTACAGGAGAGGAATGGTGCTGATGCACGTATACATTCAATCCTTATATCAGGACATACATCCACAAACCTGAAAAAGTAAAAGTATGAAAATAGATTAATATATAACACATCAACCATCATGTACTTTTTTGGTAAGCTAATATCACAAGCAACATATTCAGAGCCATTTTAATATTGTTGACATGGGTATGATAAGGGTGCCAGATTATGTGTGAATTTCAATAAAAATTTATCCGTATTAATAAGAAATGTTTAAAAATGAGGTAGATCTTTTCTATGTAAGAAATCATATTTATTACAACTTTTACAAAAGAAATTTTTTGCAAACTAAAAACAACAGAGAAGAGACCAATGAATAAAAATTTTTCACAAACTACCGACTGAGTCTAGGAAACAAGAATTTTCAGCAAGTAAACATATTATTTTCAAAATGGTCTATAAACCACTAAAAAAAATTAAGAAAACAATGAAGAAAATTTAAAAACTAACCTTTAGACCGAAAATTGCCACAATTTTTTTTTTTTTCAAATAATAAAACTTTTGTTGTTCACCCATGTGACAAAAAGCATGTGTCTTCATAAAAAATTTGGTTTTGGATTCAAGACAGAATGGCGGATCCCTTGTCATCTTTACCAAAATCATTTTTTTTATCAAATTTAAAAATCAGATAGAAAAAGCAAAATTAAGTTTCATACCTGCCTAAAAAAGATGTCCATAGAGCTCTATCATTTTCAACTAAATGAGTTTGATCGTGTTCAAAAATTCTGCATAGTAATTTTACAGCTTGTAATCTTTCTGATTCCTCGGTTCCCTGAAATATTTACGCATCAAAATTAACCGCACTAGCCTTCTATTATCAGTGGACATTTAGTGCAATTTTTAGTGATATAAGTTTGCTTATGCAAAATTGACCAAATTTAGTTGAAAAAGTTAAACTCAAAACAGTTAAAATTGTTGTAAACGCACAATTACCGGCTCACCTACTTTTATTGTTTTCCCTTATCATATTCATAAATTTTCTGATATAAAGTGCTTCTGCAGCAACCAATTCAATAAAAATTTATATTTGCTGTAAAACTTACAATTTTAACATGCCAGAATGTGTAGCAAATCTAATCACTTGGTGAAGTCTTGGGGAAAGTTTTTATAGCTGAAAGCTTTTCCTTATGCCAACACTACTTATGGTAATATAGGAACAGGGTCCTTTTATCATGAGACCACAGACTAGAAGACTTACCAAAAACCAAGTGAACTATCTGCGCCAGACACCATACAGTTGCTTAAGCATAAAATTTTATTAAACGTTCATATAACAAGATTTTAAATTTGACCATTAATAACATGTGTACAATTGGGAGATCTCTTTAGAAGTGATAATATGTAGATCATTTCTATTAGACTCAAGTAATTTATAATATCGCTTGAAGAATAAATAAAATTCAACCTTTATGATGCTCATGATGATGTAAAAGTTCTAATCAGGTTTCATACACATAGCTGCTGGACACAGCTCATGAGGAAAAAGCTATTGTAAACCTCAAACTCTAATCAGAATATATCTTGCCGGCCATCAAAATGCTGCCAGACACCGGCCTGCAACTGACACCATTTTTTTTTTTAATGATGCACTGGTCAGTGCTACCACTGTGTTTTGTAAATTTAGTATTAACTGAAGCTTTGTATGACCAGAGGGTAAACTATTCTACACGTTTGTTTATAGTTTTAATAAAAACGTTTTTATTGGTACTACTTTTGTTCTTTACCAAATATATCTAAAAAGTTGACAGCGATTTGGTTTATGACTACTACACGTAACAAATGTAAAGAACTTAAGTAATAAATCAGATTTAAATCAAGAATTAATTTTTGCTCACTTTTCAGGATATATTAATGTATATATCAAACATTCGCATCCCAGGGCTTACCAGAACATTAACATTTCTCTTAATTTTTTACACCGTAACATATTCAGTATTGGTTAGCACAAACCACTTACCTTTATTTTAAAATCAAGTTGTGGTATGACAGACAGAAGAACACTTTTGTTTATTGTGTAAAGTTCAAATAAAAGATCATATAGCTTCCCTACAAGTGACGTTGCAAGTGGAGTATTAAGTATCATTGCATTGTTGAAAAACTAAAAAAAAAATTAAATACAAATGTTTTATAACATCTTCTATGAATATTTCTATGACAATTCTTTATAAAACTGACTTAAAAAGATGATTCAATTAATTATTTCTAGCAATTGCGCAGTGGCAACAGAAAATGAGCAAAAAAAAAGCAATGTTGTAAGGAGTAAATTCGTTAGATACCAAAATATCATAACTGCAATTAAGAGATCAAGAGACATCAATATGACGTGTATTATAAAACAAATTGGTTGCATCTTTGAAACCAAAAATAAATAAAGAAGTGGGGCATGAAAGAAAAGTTAATTCACAAAATGCTTATTATGATTTTGTTATGCCCCATTTCACTGCGACAACTCACAATTTAGTAGTTTAATTATTTGCATGCAAATTCATAAAAAGAAAAAATCGCTTTACTGTAGTATTTGTGGCATGAAATTTTCAATAAAGGGTTACAATTACAAACGTCACAGTAAGCTAAAATTTTTGGCCATATTATTAAAACTTGTTAGAATAAGAACATATCTTTTTGAGAAAAATTATTTAAAATTTAATATTTGGACATTTTGAGAGAAAATAATAGCTTGACATACTGTAGGTGAACACATTGATGGAAATTTTTTTTTACCAAAATATTAAAAATGTGAATATAAAAAAATATGAAAAAAGCCTTACGAATCATTTGTGAAGTTTATTTATTTCACACTTTTAAAAATTTAGTGTCAACCCAATACTTGAATGAAATTTTATTTTTAGCAAAACATTCAGTTAATATCAAACACTACTTTCTAAGTATATTTAGAAAAATATATATGAATATATTTTCAATTTACTAGGACATTAACTTTTTACTTTTAAATGATCTTATCTCACTGTTGAATTATTATATTTTTGTTCTTGATTTTGAACAACAATGACAAATTGAAAAAAAAAATATGATAAATCATGCTATACTTCATAAAATCTTTACTTCAAAAAGTAATAAATCGCAATGGAACAATTCAATATAATTTCAAAGTTTATAAAAGTACATACAAGCTGAATGTAAGGTTCAAGTGCTGAAGAGCATCTATCAACAATATCACAAGCCAGTTGATATACTGCTGCTTTCTTTGTCTGAAATAATCAAATAAATATAATGACTGACATAAAAAGTTTTTTTTATCAATTCAAGTAACTTTTAGCTCTTGATAATAAATTTTTATTATGTGTTTTTTATAATTTATAAAAGTTATGCAAGTTCAAACAACAAGGGATAAAAAAGGATAAAAAAAGAAGAAAAACATGCATAAAATAAAAAACAACTTTTTAGTCAAACATCTTCTTGGGTATTTATTTTTGTAACAAACAAGCTCTAGTGACTGATAGACTCCCAGAAATAAAAGTAAAAACTATGGCTCTAAAACCTAATGTCATAAATTCCAAAAAGACATTATACCAAAATTTCAACGCGATTTTAAAGCAAATTTTAGATTTAAAATTTTGAAATATGCAAAATTTAAATTTTGAAAAAAATTAAATTAAATTTAAATTTCAGGCGTAAAAAAAAAGTATATTAATATAGGGTTAAAGATGGTTCTTTTTAACTTAACCAAAATAGTTGTTTTTAGCCTAAAATGAATGTGTTTTGGACTCTGGGGGCTGGGCCCAATAAAATTTTAAAATGGCCAAAATGTTAAAGGAAAAAAACAACATACTTTTAAAACATTTTTCGACATGCCCAATTTATCCAAAATGATATTTTAAAATATAACACAAAATTTCAGCATAATCAATTTTTGTCGTTTTTGGGCCATGCATTGGGCCAACAAAAATAATTTTTAGCAGGTGGTAAAATGGTTCAAAAGATTCCTTTATGGTCTGTATTTTTTTAACTTAACATGCAAAATCTTAAAGAAAGTTAATAAAAAAATTTCGAGAAAATTCTAATGATGTTGATTTTAGGCTAAAAATATATTAACTATATTTGGAAATATTTGGATCCAATACCAAAAACCAAGATTTTTTTTCTTCAAATATCGAAAAGGGTCTGGCCTTATGATATAAAATTTTAGAAAAAATTAATGACTAAACAGACAGACGTACATGTAAGTAATTTTATTGAACTCCGCCAACTTAGAAAGAAGTTCCAAATTCTAATAATTCCACAGAAAATTAAAACTTTCAAGACATATTAAACCAAAGCATTATTATAACGAACTAAATAGCTCTTGTCTCACCAAAATACAAAAAATTTCAGGAAGTTCAAGAAATACCACCTAACAACAACTTTTGACCATTTACATGTAAAGTTTCAGAATCTAAGCAGTATTTTTTAGGATGAAAATTTCATCTTAGTGTACAAAACAGAAGTATTTAATATCCTTACAGCTTATAATTTCCTTTAAAGCAGTCAGGTTTGCCCAAGTTTTTTCCCTTAGAATATTTACCTTTTGTGGCTCAACAAGACTTGACAAAATCAATTCCAATATTTCTTGCGGAAGCGAATTTCCTTCATGAATAAGTGAGCACATTATATCTAGCATAAAGTTGCATACACGAATCTTTGTTGTGTTGTTGCTGAAAACAAATAACTAAGCTTTGAATAATACAATGACGGCTTTTTATAACTGACATTTTTATAAGAAGCTTTCCATAGGAATTGATAAAAAATTAAAATCAAAATAAATGTTTTGTTCCTTAATGCTTACGTCTGTGCAACTTTTCATTCAGAACAAAAAACAAAATTTCTCATATACATTTTGTTTCTAAGCTAAAAAGATATAGTTTAGTAGTTAAAATATTGGATATCGTCTCTCGTCTTGGTTAATCAAGTTTGAGATATTCATTTGGCTTAATTATAAAAGTAGATTTAAATATTAAGCATCGGTATTTTTACAAAGAAATTTTTACATAGTTTTAGAGCCTTGTAATTTCTTATTTATTATTATTTATTTAAAATAGCATTTATTTATAAGTTCATTTATTTATTTATAATTAACCTAATTGGCAATAAGTATAATTAACAAAATAGCAAGCATGCCAAATAATCATAAAATTTTAAACATCATTCAAAATATATAATAGCTAGAACAAATAAATATTTAACACATGATATGAAATGATTTTTCAACTATTATTTACCTGTAAAAATAACTGAATCTAAAACCATCCTATTATGCATACTGTTGTGTAAAATTTCAGATAAAAACAACTGACAAAAAAAGGATGAACAAGAATCATTTTATAGGATTTCTTTCGACATAAAGCAAGGATCTGGTAAAGCCATCTCGTCAACCAATGTCAAGGATACAGCATCCTTGTTTTTTTTGTGATTTTTATGGACGAACTTAATTTACTCTGCTAGTCGTTAGAAAACATTTAATTAAAAAATAATTTGATAAATTACTATTATTATTATTATTCACAAAAAAAAAAATCATTTTCAAGCAGCTCAATAAACTAATAATTTTTTTTATAAGTAAAATACCTGACAACAATGAAAAATGTTTTGAATATCTCTAAGATAATTTCCATGTCTTCAAGTTCCAAGCAAACTGTAAATGTGTTACCAAGTTTTAGCATCTGCAAAGAAATCAAAAAAACTAAAAATAGAACACGTGGCTTATCTGTATATTACTACCACATCACATTTTTTTTTTTTTAATTTTAAAATTTATATTGAGGGCATATTTAAGTATTATACTAAATACGAATCGTAGTCTGAGATTAAATTCTAATGATGGGTAGACTTTTAACTTATTTTAACTTCTGTTTTCCATGCTAGCAAGGATTGAGGGGTGAAGGGGTGATCATAATGTTGGAATAAAGGTTTTACAACTCCTATATTACATACGTACTGTAATATATCAATTGGATTGTTTTATAGTGAGGCCACACAAATTCATGGTTGTAAATAGGTATATATGCATGTTATGTATGCTATGTATGTATGTACATATGTATGTCCTGAGGCACACAG